>PVJH01008298.1:0-86548 GCA_004026705.1 Nesogale talazaci
TTTTTTTTTATGAAATCATTTTACTGAGGGCTCATACATCGCTTTTCACAATACATAAATATACTGTGCCAGACACCTTCACATGTCTGCTGCTATTATCATTCTCCAATCATCCTCCTTTTCCCTCGAGCTCCAAGTATCAGCTTTTCTATCCCTTCCCCTCTTCCCCTGCTCTCTCCTTCCCACCAACCATATCTCCATATCTCCAGCTCCCCTCTCCACCAGTGTACCTTCTCCAGGCCATCTACCTGGCCATCCAGGTAGAGTGGGGACCATGATGGTTGGGGGGGTGGGGGGGAGAAAGCCTTCATGAACTAGAGGAAACGTGTATGCATCATCACTGCCCGGCTGCCCCTTGACTGGTCTGTCTCCTCCCCGTGACTCCCATGTAAAGGAGTGACCAATTACCCACCAGGGGGCCTTAGGTCCCCACCCTGCTCTCCCCCTCATTCATAAGGATGTGATTCTTGTTATTTGATGCTCGATACCTGCTCCCTTTGGCCCCTCTTGATCACACATGCTGGTGTGCTTCTTCCATGTGGGCTTTGCTGTTTCTGCTCTGAATGGCGACAGGATTATCTTCAAGTCTTTCAGACTCCAGACATTCAATCATTTGGTAGCTGGGCACCATCATTTCTTCTACTCTGCCTCTGTATCCATTTGTCTTCAGCAATATCAGGAATCAATTGGACCATTGATGTTGATTTTTGTTCTTTGATGTCTTGATACCTGATTGTTTCAGCACCTCATGATCACATAAGCAAGTGAGCTTCTTTTATGGTGGGTTTTGTTGCTCCTGAGCTGGATAGCTGCTTGTTTATGCTCAAGCCTTTAAGACCTTAGATGCTATACTTTTGATAGCTGGGCACCATCTGCTTTCTTCACCATTCTTGCTCATGCTCCCACATGTCCTCAGTGGGCACCTTGGGGATGTGTGCACAGAGTGATATGTCTTCTTTTCGCCTCGTTTGATGTCTGTTGCCTAGACCTTTCACCACTGTGTGGCCACGCTGGTTTTAGTGCTTCTTCTGTGTGGGTGTGGTCTCTTCTCAAGTAAATAGTCCATTGTTTATCTTCAGGCTGTTAAGACCACAGATATATCCTTTGATGGCTGGGCACCATCAGCTTTCTTCATCACATTTGTTTGTGCACCTATTTTACTTCAGTGATTGGATTGGGCCAGTGAGCCTCAAAGAATGCCAGATTCATAGAAAAAAGTTTTCTTGCATTGAGAGAGCACCAGGGAGAGGGGCCAAGGTCCACTTGCTACCATAGTATTGGCCTATAGATATGTTCTTAAATTTATCCCCACCTTATAATAGATAGTTGCATTTATGTATGGACATACCTCTGTTTAGATCTCTGCAAGTGCCGTTTGTCTTCTAGCTCTTTCCTCTATTTCCTTCCATCTCCCTCCTGTCCCATCATCATGTTCCACCTTCATTGGCGTTTCAGTGTTTCCTCACAGAATGATTATCCTTGCTTAATCCCGACCAGGCCTCCCACACCCTCCTTACCATTGATTCTAGACCACTTGCTGCTCCTTCTCCCCTGTCCATGTGTTTGGCCACACCCCCTTCTCCTCCCCTCTATCGTGCCCCCAGGAATCCTTGTTGTCCCAGTCCTTTCTGTGGTGCATTGAGTCTCCAAAGGGATGTATTCCTCTGAGAATCATGTGTCGGCATGGAGCTTGGACCAGCTCTCTTCCTCTTCCTCCCTTCTTGTTTTTGACCCTGTGGGTGTGGCATGCTGGCCCCTCCTCCAACCTGTTTTCTACCACGCCCACTTCTAGGGATGGAGTCTATCTGACTCTAGTTGCAACCGGCTCTTTAGATCTCTCTTTTCTTGCGTCCTTCCACGTGTCCACGCTGTCCTCACAGTTGGGTGCTTCGTAGTAGGAATTGCTCACCCATTCCAGTTTCTGTGGAGACAAGACCAGTACTCTCCACCCCTTGAGTGGGTTAGTGCCCCATTCCTTCTGTTATCCTTTCACTTCTGAACTCCCTTTTATCTCCTTATCCCCTCCGCCCCCTCATCCTTCTCCTATTACTGTGTTGCACCCAGTGTGTACTTCCCTGGGTTTGGTCTTCCCTTCTCCCCTTACCCTACATCTTGGACCAACTGTTATGGTATAGGAGTCTTGTCTTTTATACTCACCATACTGTTTCTACTTACCTCAGGGGGCTCATGCAGTACTTATCTTTTTGTGATTGACTGGATTCGCTTATCATAATTCCCTCGAGTTCTTCCCACGCAGAGATGTGTTTCATGTGCTCATCAGAGCTTTTGAGTGAAGCATAGTATTCCATTGTGTGTATGTGCCAGAGTTTGCCATTCATCTCCTGATAGAAATTTAGATTGCTTCCAACTCTTTGAGATTGTGAATTGTGCTGCAATGTACATGGGCATACATACCACTGGCTGTGGTTTATTTCTTGTCTCTTCTGGATATATACACAATAGTGGGGTAGCTGGATCATAGGGTAGCTCAACTTCCATTTTCATTAAGTGTCACCAGACTGCTTTCCATAGCAGCTGTACATATCTACATGACCACCAACAATGTAGAAGTGTTCCAATTTCATCACATCCCCTCCAACACTTGTTGCACTCTGATTTTCTTATCTGGACTCACATCAAGGGTGTTAGATGATATCTCTTGCTTGCTTTGATCTCCATTTTTCTGATGACTAGTGAGCGGAAGCATTTTCTCATATGTTTACTTGCCATATGGACTCCTCCCTAGTGAAACTTCTTTTCAGTTCTTTTTCCCATTTCTTCAATGGGTTATCTGTTTTCATCTTCTTGCAGGAAATGAGGGCATTGTAGATTTTTGTAATAAGCTCTTTGCCTGTTGTATCATTGCTAAAAATTCTCTCCCAGTCTGTGGGTTGCCTGGCTACTCTCTCAGTAAAGTCCTTTGATGAACACGTGTTTTATTCTTAGTAAGTCCCATTTGTCAATTTCAGGTTCCTCTGCATTTGTACCCTGTCCTATTGCAGTTAGCCTTCATATTCGCTGGATCAAGCTTCTTAGATTTTCCCTGATTCTCTCACTAATGGTCTTGATGGTTTGTGGTTTTGTTTCCAGGTCCGTGATCCACCTTGAGTTTGTTCTTGTGCATGGGGTGAGGTAAAGGTCCTGTTTCATTTTTCTACATGTGGATTGCCATTGTATCCAGCACCATTTGTTAAATAGGGCATCCCCCTCCCACTTGTAGTTTTTGGGTTCCTCATTAGAAATCAGTTGTCTATATGTTAATGGTTTTATTTCTGGGTTTTCTATTCTTTTCCATTGATCTGTGTATCTGTCATTATGCCAATACTATGCTGTTTGACCAGTGTGGCTTTGTAGTAAATGTGAAAGTCAGGTAAAGCCAACCCTCTGACTATGTTCTTATCCTTGAGGATAATCCTGCTAATTTTGGGCTTTTCCCCTCTCCATAGGAAGTCTGTGGTCAATTTTTCCAGTTCTCTGAAGAAGGTTGTTGGTATTTGGATCAGGATAGCATTGAACTTATAAAGTGCCCTGGGAAGGATGGACATCTTTACTATATTGAGTCTCCCAATTCATGAGCATGGGTTATTCCTCCACTTGTGGACATCGCTTTTCGTTTCCTGCAGTAGTGCTTTGTAGTTTTCCTTGTATAGGTCTTTTGTTTTGGTTAGATATATCCCTAGATACTTCAATTTATTCTTGGCTATTGTGAATGGTACTACCTTCTTGATCTCTTCTTCTGTGGTCTTGTCAGATGTGTAGAGCAAACTAATCGACTTCTGTTTGTTGATCTTGTATCCTGGCACTCTTCCATATTCTTCTATCGCTGTTAGTACTCCGGTTGTGGAGCTCTTGGGATTTGCGATTGTGGCAGTCATGTACTTATGTTAATTTTATGATTGAAATGTAGGGGTGGAGTCTAGCCTGTTAATCTGGAGATAGCCATTGAGTAGCCAATGAGACATGGCTTTCTTCTGAAACTTCTGGAAAATCTCGTGATATTTCCCTTGTGAAGATGAGAAGCTATCTTCTCAGTTGTTGGGAGTTAGTTTCAGAGATGATTAATCATGGACAAGACAAGATGGCAGTGTCTGAGAAGCTGGAGGAGCCAGCGGAGAGCCCAAATGACTTTGCCCTGATGGAGCCAGACCTCTGAAGCTGGGATGGCCACAGGGAGACCTCTGCCAGCAACGAGTTGCTTCTGCCATCATGGGATGCTGTTGATGGACCCTGAACCCTGGAAGTAAGGAGCCATGGAGAGACCCCTGCCAGCACCAGGACTCTGCACCCACTGACCTGTGACTTCGTGAGTTGGAAGGAGACTTTATAGACTGATTTTGGGCAAATGGGTTAATATCGGACTTATGACTTTGAACTGGACTGGGATGGAATGTTTTCTCAATGTCGTTTTCCTCTTTGTATATAAATCTTTTCCTTACATCCATATGCGTGTCTATGAAATTTGTTCTTGTAGTCTACTCCGACTAACACAGCGATGTACAGGATCATGTCATCAGCGAATAATGATAATTTGACCTCCTCATCTCCCATTTAGATACCTTGGATCTACACATATTCTTACCTGAGAGCCCTTATATGTGACCATCCTCTTTTCTCTTGCTGCTCTCAGGATTTTCGCTTTTTTCTTCAAAGTTGGATAATTTAACTATTATATGCCTTGGTGAATTATTCTTGGGGTCTAGTCTACTCGGTGTCCTCTCTGCTTCCTGTATGATAGACTGGTTCTCATTCATTAGTTGGGGAAATTTTCTTTCAGAAATTCCCTTGTTAAATTAACTGTTGATTTCTTCACTGCGTCTTATTCTGGTAGGCTAATGATTTGGATGTTGTTCCTTTTCATAGTATCGCTCATTGATCTCAGATTTTCCCCTGTCTCTTTTATTATCTTGTTTGATTGTCTTTCACGTTTGCTGAGGTCAGGATGATTGTCTTCAAGATCACTGATATGAATCCCAACCTCATCTAATCCGTTTGTGAGATCAGCAACCCTGCACGCAGCTTCTACTATTTCCCCTGTTTATTCCTGTATTTATCTCTGATGCTTGATCCTCATTCCCTCTATTGTGGACTTTATCCCTTCTATTGTGGCCTTCATCCCCTCTATCATTGCATCCTTTGTCTGTGTAGCTTCCTTCATCTCTTCTATTTCTCCAATCAATCTTCTAAGAGTTTCTTTTTGTGGCAGATCCACATTGGAGTCTTCTATGAGTGTAATGAGATCTGTTGCAGTGGTTTGTCTTTCTTGTTTCCTTATTAGCATTGATGTGGTATTCTGTTGTTTACATGATGCTTTTGAAAAGGTTGGTGCCATGTTCCTCAGTAACCAAAGGCTCTTGTGTACTTTCAGAGTGATTGGTGTTGGTGTTTTCACAGGGTGCCTGTGTTTTACTGTGGAGATTGGTCTGGTTGCTGTGTAGGCAGGTACTATGTTGACTTAAAAGTCAACTGTCCCCTTGTTTCCACCCCAATTCCCATGTATACAGACTCCCAGACACACACACTCCCAGCCATAGACTTCCACACTGTATAGTGCAGCTAGCTCCCATCTCTGGCACTGAGGTTGCAGAAGTTCAGCGCAAGTCCTGAGCCAACCAGCTGACTTCTTAATCCCACACAGATTCTGTGCCCACAGGTTCCTGGGGGAATACTCTGAGGCTCACAGACACCCAAGCACACAGGCAACCCAGGTTCTCAGGTGCCAGTGTCACAGAAGTTAGATTAAGGCCCTGGATCAAACCAACTGAACCCTTGTTCTCTTACAGACTCCTGTGCACACGGGCTCCTAGCATCAGGTTCTGGGGACCGCAGGTTGCTGGGGACCCAGATGTGGGATTGCACAGACTTCCTCTCTGAGGAGTACAGCAGCCTCCCTGCTCCTGCTCAGAGGCCTCAGAAGTTCAACTAAGACCCTGGGGCAGCCAGCTGGCCACCTGTTCCTACACACAGTCTGTGAACACAGGCTCCTGGTGACAGATTTTGGGGCACACAGGCTCTCAGATACACACATTCCCCAACACACAGACTTCAAGACACACAAGCAACATAGGCTCCCAACTGCCGAGGCCGCGGAAGTTAAGCTAATGTCCTGGACCAAACCAGTTATACACTTGTTCCCCACAGACTCCTATACACACAGGCTCCTGGGGACAGATTTGGAGTCTCACAAGATTCTGAGGCCAGACTCAGGGGCACACAGGCTCCTGGGGACCTTAGGGCCTGAGTGAGATTCTGAGGCCAGACTCAGGGGCACACAGGCTCCCTGGGACCTTAGGGCCTGAGTGGCTCCCTGGCACACAATAGGCTTGCGGTGGGCATTAAGCAATGTCTCAGGGACCCAGATTCCCTAGGAAATTGGCTGGCACCAGCTTCTCCTCCCTCGGGCTACTCTACACAGGGTGGACCTCTCCTAGCTTGGCGTAGCAGAAGTAGTTGCCCTAGGCTGGGGGGGCAGGGCATGGTCTGTGAGCCACACTGGAAAAGATCAGGAGTTAACTACAAGAGACCAAATTTGCAGAAACAATGAGGGGATAGAGAACAGCGAATGAAGAGCTCGGCTGCAAGGGCTCAATCTCCACCCTGCACTGGAGGCAGGCTGCCGCTCTGTGAGAGCTGCGGTTCCCACCACGCAGCGGTTCCAACCAGGTCGCAGTCCGACCAGACCATAGACCTAACCAGGCTATGGATCCGACCAAGCTGCAGTTCCAACCAGGCCACAGTTCCAACCAGGTAGCAGACCCAACCAAGCCACGGTTCCGACTAAGCCAGTGTTCAACTAAGCTGTGGATCCAACTAGGCTGCAGTTATGACAGCCATTGATCCAACCCAGTCGTGGATCTGACCAAGCTGCGGTTCCGGCTAAGCCGCAGCCATGACGAGACAGCGCCCTGCGCCTGTCCCAGCCTTCCCGGCAGCGCCCTGGCGACGACAGTGACAGACAATGGCGGGTCAATTCCCGGCCGGGCTTCACTGTGGCAAGCCAAAAACCCTTCAGAACACTGCGAATCTGTTCCCACTTATCTTATGATGATCCTCCTGTTATCTGGTAGCACTGCATTTCTCCTTCAGACACTTTCCCCAGGCTGATCCCGCGCTGGTTGCCTCTGTTGAGTCGCTTAAATTTTTTATATACATCTTTTCTAAGTATACAGTTTCTTTTTTATTTTTAAATAATCCTGAGCAATTTGTCCAATAGTAGTTCACTATGTATATGTTATCTGTTGATTCACCTGTCATATAATTTATTATATATTTAAACATTCAAACAATAGGGTCAGCTTGGTATATTATTTGAAAAATTCTCCTAGTTCCTAAATTTTATTCTTTTCTTATGAGGCCACTGAATCTATTTAAAAGAAAACACAATTGCTATTTTTTTCATTTTAACTAAATAGCTAAGCATTCAGAACTTAACGGATAAAAGTTTGCGAAAATCTCATAGGTTTGAGATTTGAATTTATTCTGAAAACAAGGTCTGTAATTTTACAATCGGTTCTATATATATTTTTTAATTCTGAGTTAATATAAACTATGTATATTCTACAGTCCATGAAATAGTTTCATATAGGAGGATTCTTGTTTCTTGCTGCCAGCAAGTTCATTCTGTCTCTTAGCATCCCTAGAGCCAGGGTCGCCCAAAGGACACTTTAAAAGCCAGGTTTCCTGAGGTGGTCCATCTTCATGACCCCAGCAAGTCTCAGCTGTTCCTAGAGCAACCACGGGGCTGGATGTGCAAGTGCTCGGAGGAGCTGCTCAGCGCCCACCCCACTGTGCCACCAGGGCACCAGAACCCTGAGAAGCCAGGAGCCGAAAAAGTCGATATGAAGTCTCCTGTAAAAAACAAATGAACAAAATATGCAACCAAAGTATCGATATATTTGCTATAAGTAATCAAATGGGTGTAGAACATATTATACAGAATTAAATATAGAAACTTTAAGAGAAATATATAAAATGAAAACTTTAATAAAAGAGGCTGACATAGTAATAGCATACTGGTAATGTATTAATCATACAGTTAACAAATTGACCAAATTTTCACTTCCAAGCATGGTTTTGATCATTGGAATAGTTTGCTGAAAATTTTGACTAATGATGTGTATTATTTTAGGGAGCAGTGGGCTAGTTATGGAGCCAGTAAGTATGTGGTTGATCTTTTCCACCATGTGCAATATTGTATCTCATACAGTATTATAATGATTGATGTGCCTCTTCTAGTAGACACTTAGGTGCCCATGCTTACTTATATTTGTACTTGGTCCTTGAATTTTCTGAAATTTAGAAAGTATTAAATTCATATTTTATCAATTTTCTTGACATATAATTCACATAACAACAATGTAACGGCCTAATCATATAAAAAGAGCTGTAAGATCATCCCAACAATCAATTTTAGAACATTTTCTTCTTGTACTCATTATTATTAGCGCTCCATTTTTCTCAACTTCCCTTACCATAACCATAAGAAACTATTAATTCAGTTACTGTCTTTATAGATTTACCTATCCTGAATTTCATGTATAGAAAACACATAAAAAAAGAACCCAAAGATAATAACAAAATACAGAAGAAAACTATCCATTGAAAATAAAATAGATAATGTTACAAGCTAGGAAAAATTTAGAATGTGCAAAAAAGAGAACAAATGACAGGGTGTTATATTTTAACCTAACTATATCTGTCTTCATTCACTTTTCTCTGTCTTCTTGCTGATAGCCAGGTTTCGAATCTTGATGAATGGTCTGAGGGAATTCACTGTAGTCTTAATCCACATGAGGAAAATGCAAATGGATTTTGGGCTTTCACTGTAATTCATAATCTTCTGCAAACTGGGTACACAGAACTTAAGAACGAATATTTTTCCTTACTCCAGTCTTGGATTCTATTACTTAAAATTCGTGCATCACTCAGGCTGGTGTGCTTCTAGCTGACACCAATGTTCAATTCATGTTGATCAAATAAAATCTAATGATTTACCCTTATTTTTTTTGTTTTTGTTATCATTTTTGAGTATATTTCATATAAGAGGAAGCGGTCCAGAAAAAAAAATCTCTTTTGAATGACATAGTCCTCAATATTTAAAATGTTCACAATGACATGGTAACTATCATCATATAGAAGTGATTTTCTTGGTTCCCCTTCATTCTGCACACAGAGAGCAGTATGTGTAAGTTAATTTCTGATTTTTGTTTCTCCATTTAGTTTTATAAACAGGGTTGATAAGTACTTAATTCAGGACATGTCCAGTGTAGCGCTGATAAAATACATATTTCTCACTTCTCTTGAAGCGTTGTAGACTAATGGATAAAGTCATTGTGGTAAATGATTCAGTAATGTCTTTCATTTAAAGATCAGAAATCTGTATTGGTTGTCCTATGATAGTAATGAATCACAATGAAAATTTGTTTCACAGGAAAGGGTTACATACATATTAATGGATTCATGTGTTATAAAGAAAAGAATGCTATATTTTACATATGGAGACATGATATGACTGGCATTAATATCAAATTTTCAGGAGCATAGCTCTTTAAATGAAATTTTTAAAAAGGATTATACTCTTTTTATATTCATGTATAAAATCCCAAGCATTTAACAATCTGGTTCAATTCGTTTCTATTGTAACAAACCTTTTGCCAATAAGAAAAATAACATATATATATATATATATATATATAGTTTGTGTTCCAATTTGTAAATATCAATTTAATCTGAAATTAAGTTAAGGTGAAGGATTAGAACTAATCAAACCAGAATATGAGAATTTTGACACAGGACCTTAAAAATGAGTTTCGGAGGGGCCCTGATCAAACATGTAAGGTTCTCTGCATTTTAAATCTTTGGTAGTAAGAATAAAATTTCCTTGAAATTTGGCAATTTGTACTGTGGTAAAATCCACTCTTTGCAAAACATTACAAAAATAATGTGCTGTCTGGCCCTTTTGGCAATGTATGTATACTAGTGAATGCTGCCATTCACATATTACATGTCAGCACATTTGGTAGACTGATTCTTTTTTTTGCATGAAGATGTTTAATTTCAGGATGCAGATGACACCCGCCTTGTACAGTTTTCAGTGGGAGCACAAAATTGCTTAATTGGCAAACACATTTGGACAAGAAGATGTTTGCAGTGCAAAGTTTCTCTCACTGACATACTAATAGAATGTTGTGCTTTAAATCCATATTGACTTTGCTAATGTTGAAAAGTGCTGTATTAAATAACTTATGAGCCTCTTTGCATAAGTTAAATCATTAACTTCTTTTCCAGGAAATAGATCTATAATTACAAATGACTCATGTATTTTCTACTTCTTAAGACATCCAAGGAAGTAGCAAGGATTCATATCAAAATAGAAAAAGAGCTGCATCAGCCTATGGTCCTCCAATATCATTGCAACGTATACTGTGTCATAGCTGATATGACATTGGTCATGTTACATTACTAGACTCTATGGGCAATCTATTTTTGTTACTTGCTAGTTTTAGCAAGCAACAACATTTTTTGAGTTTATTATTTTTCAGTATGCATAGTGGAGCTTATAATACTCATTTTATAAACTTATCCCAAAGATTATATGTATACAAAACACCACATATTTTGAAGGCCAAGTAAGATTTGCAAAAGACTAGCCATCACCATCACACTCCAAGCAGTTTTTAGTGGCAACCGATTTTTAAACTCTGTTTGAAGCAAATATGAAAATATAAATTATTTTAAAGTAGAAAATATCGCCTTCCATTAAATTTTCACTTCTGCCCCATAGACTTGGTCATGATTAATTGCAGCTTGTTTCCATATCTGCCTAGTGCTCTTCTTTATCAATGCCAGTACTGAATGGCAAAGACCAATTTGTTGTGTCAGCAGTATTTAGCACATTCCCAATAAAAAACAGTTACTTAATAAGAGCATTTCCACTGAAGAAAATTCTCTTTATTTTTTGTCAGTTAGTATCCAGTAAAATATTTAGTACAAAAGAAAGGGAAAAATCTTGTAAACCAAAAGCACTTTATAAAAAAGACAACCGCTGACCTGCTTCTTTTGTGAAACAGCATTTTCCAAGACCTTCTAATTCGAAGGCTGTTTTCACAAAATGAAAACTATTCTTCAAAGAAACTCAGAAGTGCTAGTATACAGATGGAATTTATTGCTTCAATTGGAATTTCTACAAGGTCAACAGAGAACAAGGGGGAAATCCATTTTTTAATCAATATGTACAAACCTAATCTGTTAGGAATATATTCTAAGAAGAGAATGAAATTTTCAAAAAGAACTGATAGATTTATACAGATTTATATCTATAGTAATATATAACTGTGTGTGGTAATATTTTAGCATGAAATTCTATGGGCTAGAGAAGATTTATTTTGGATCAATTTCCTTTGATATGGTTAACATACCCTGTAGTCACCAACATTGCATCGCTTCCACTGAAAGGAGCTAAGGTAGGAAGAAAAGGTAGTAGCCCTCAGGGTAGGTCCTCCTGCTTCTTTGTACTCATGCTGTAGAAGGAAAGCTTCCTATTCTCCTGGAACTCAAAGCATGTTCTCTGTGTCAGTAACTTTGAAAGGTCACCATTTTAGTTCTAGTTTTAATGCCAGAATTAGAAAGAGTAAAAATCGAGTCCCAGAATTCAGCATGCTTCTGACATATTTCTATACCATGGTCATATCAACCCCAAACTCTCCTAAAAAATACTTCTGAAATTGTCCATAAGAGTAAGAACATATTTTTTGACACACTGGCTGCAACACGTTATTCAAGCATAAGAATATTTTAAGGATGCTGCAGGACTGGGCAGTGTTTCAGCATATTGGACATAGGATCATAATGGACTCACTGGCATCTAATATCAACATTTGATCTTGTCAGCACTGTCATGCTTTAGGGTTATGTGTTTGCTTGCCATAATCCTCGTTGTCTATTTTCAAGGTCTGTTCACACAGCCAGTGTTTAATTTTCAACATCTTTTCCAAATCACTTTCTGAAATTCTTGCTTAATCAACATCAGAATACCAAAAGTTCCCATTGAGTACTGCCTTCTACATTATTCTATTTAACACAAATGCAGTGGCTTCTTTGCTACTCTGCCATCATATCATGAGAGAGGAGCTGGTAGAGATGCCTTCATTTCTTCTATTTATTTTTGAACCTTTCCCTTCAAGGATTCTTTAAAACCTAAAATTTTCATTAAAAAAAAAAAGCTATTTTGATGTACAGTCTTTCAAAGGTCTCATAATCACAGCTTCTGATTCTCCAAAGATTTAAAATCCTGCCTCACTGTGATTATCAATAAGCCCTTGCCCGGAGCCATCCAGCCTGGACATGCTTGACCTGGCTGTAGTCACATAACCTAAACTCTGTAATGGTCTATTTGCCTGAGATTTGTGGTCTATTACTTTTGTAACTTTTGCATAGACCTTGAGTTGTGGAGAGCTGGCCTCCTTTGGAGGGTGGTTGCGGGCACGGCCCTGGTCTTCGAGGCTTGACAAGATGATATAGGTAGTGAATAGAGCATTTGTGATTATCCTCTGACTTGCAGGTGTGCTGACTTTTACTTGTTAACTTTGAAGATAACTATGTTTCATGCCTTGGCTTGTTGCCTAGGCTTGCTTTCCTTATAAAATTGGTTTATTTCTCTCTAATAAACGGAGCTTGATCAGCACTTGTCTTGCTCCACGTCTCTGTGCCTTTTCTTCATCCAGGTTCATCGCTCCCTAAGGTCCCCACGTGAGGGTCTCGCTGGATGAGACCTCCACAAGTCCTCTTACAATCGTTACAATTATAATTTTCATATAGATTATTTTCCCCATAATTTTCATTACAATTATGTGATCATTTTGCTATCAATGATCTTGAATACCTGCCTTCCTTCACTAATAATTTTCCTGTTCATGCTATAGAACTACTGCTTGCCAACAAGCAGGTCTTTACAGTAATCTCAATTTTCAAGCATCCATAATATTTGATTACAGGTCTTAACAGGTACTCTGTAAAGTACCTATCTCCAGTGATGATTTGGCAATACATATCCACTGAATGCCTTAGCCAAAAATAAGGCTCCAGGAATTGATAGTACCAACCAAAACATACAAGCACACTGAAGAAACACTGGAAGTACTCACCAGTCTACATTTGGAAGATAGCTACTTGACTAGCTGATTGGAAGAGGTCCATATTTGTGCCCATTCCAAAGAGGGATAATAAAATGCTCACACTGTAGAACAATATCACTGACAATGCACTCAAGTACAATTTTTCCTGGAAATCATCTACCAAAGGCTACCACACTATATTGACAAAGAATTGTGAGAAGTTCAGGCTGGTTTTTAAAAAACGATGTGGAACAAGGGATACCATTGCTAATATCAGATGGATCATGGCTCAAAGCAGAGACCACTATAAAATTGCTTATCTGTGATTTATTGACTATGCAAGAGCATTCAATTGCTATCATCACAAATTGTGAATAGCTTTGAAAAATAGGAATTTCTTGTCTACGGCCATACCACCCTGAATGTGCCTGATCTCATCTGAAAAAACAGAAATTCTAGAACACTTTTTTTGTGCTTGTGATTAATATGTACAGTGATCAAGAAGCAGTTCTGCAAATAGAAAAAAGGCGTACTCTATAGTTTAAAATTTCAAATGGTGTCCATCAGGGCTGTACTCTCACCATGCTTATTTCGATCAGTAGTCTGCGCAATGATTAGAGAAGCTGGCTGATATTTGGGAAAAGGAAGTGGCATCAGGAGTAAAACAGCAACAGCATGTGATATGCAGATGACACAACCTTGTTTGTTGAAACTGGGAAAGAATTGAAGGGCTTACTGCTGAAGAGCAAGCCTGCATCCCTTGGTATGGATTATTACTGAAAGGAAAAAAAAGTACCCAAATCCTCACAACAGGATCAAATGATAACATCAGGATTTAGGGAGAAAAGTTTGAAATTACCAAGGGTTTTGTTTTGCTTCGATATAGAATCAATGCTCATGGAAGAAGCACTCAAGAGACAAAAGATATTCCATATAAGTAAATCGGCTGCACAAGATCTCTTTCATATATTGAATAGCAAGGCTTTATCTTTGAGGATTAGCGTGTGCATGGCCCATACCATGGTATTTTCTACTGCATATGAAAGTTGGACATTGAATAAGAAAGATGAAAGAAAAATGGGTTCATTTGAATTTTGGTGCTCAAGAGGAATAAGGAAAGTTGCATCCACTGCTAAAACCCCAATGATCTGCCTTGAAAACAGTACATCCGGAGTGTTCCTTAGAGTCAAGGATGGGTAGGTTTCTCCTTACATTCATCGGATATGTCAGGATACACCAGTCCTTGGAGAAGGGCATCATTCTGGGTAAAGTGGAGGTGCAGCATAGCAGTTGCTGCAGCAATAGGTTCAGGGATAGAAGCAATGGTGAAGATAACACAGTTTCCCAAGTTGGACCTGATTTGAATGCATCTAACCACTCAATTATTTTATGAGCGTTAATAGGAATACTACTAGAAAGGCCATATTAAGTGACCACAGATTCCAAAAGTATATTTGAGGTGGATAGAAGTTAGTCTATAATACTTATATTTCTTTTTCATCACTATCATCAAATTCGACTATCAATTGGTTGAAAATAACTATCAGAATATTATTATGGTTTCTATTCTCTAAGTTACAATTTTCTCTATCACTGTCCCATTTTATAGCTTCTGTTTGCACTAATTGCTTTCTTTTCTTCTTCTAGTAGTCCCCTGATGTGTTAGTCTGGATTGACTAGAGAAACAAATCCAAGGAGTCTCATGTGTGTATAAGAAAGAGCATTATATAAAGAGTAAGTATATGCTAAGAAAATACCCCAGCCCAGTCCTGATCAAGTCTATAAGTTCAATGTTATCCAATATGTCTGATACCAAACTATAATGTCCTCTTCAGACTCACAATGCACATGCAATGATGCTGAATGCAGGAAGATGAGAGTCCAGTGGATAGAAACCTTATGGATCAATTGTGATTGTAAGCATCTTAGCATTGGCAGGGATCTCCATATGGATTCTCTAGCTCCAGAGGTCAGACTTCCTCGGACTCTTTCCATGTGTCTTCTAGACAGGCATGTCTCATGGGATTCAGCAGAGAATCTCCTGCCTCCAATGAGGAAGAAAGGAGTTCCCAGAAACCTCAGGAGAAGGCCATGCTCACAGAGAGGTATCATTGTCTATCACTTGATTCCCAGTCCAACCCCACTCCTTCTGTGAATTCTCAAATTGGCACCAGATTATGACAGATTATTCTTTGTCTCTCTATATTAATTTAAGCCTTTTCTCAATTATGCATTCCTGAAAAGTTAAAAAATCAAAATAACAAATATATCATTAAACATAATACTAAAAATATATTATTAAAATAACAAAATATTACAAATATATAAATTCACAGTTTAGAGATTAGATTAGGAAAACTGTTATTTAATTATTAGACAAAGAGCATAGTACCTTACTGGATGCCTTGAATATCTCCCCATAATCACTCCCACAAATTGTAAAGGTTAATTGATATTTTGAATTTCATAGTTACCACTTACTTATCTCTTTTATCTGTTCTCTTTTTAATTATTCCCTCCAACTATGTAGATTTTTTTTCATAAATTCACCAGTGGCCTACTTAATCTGATGGTTCTAAATCTATTAATTAAATCTCAAGTTGTCATCTTTATTTTGGGTTAAAACTTAACTATTAATATCTACTTTTTATGTGGCAAGTGATTTCTTCTCTTTTCTGTACTGCCCACAAAATATCTTTCACTAGTCTAGTCATATCTCCTTAAATTTTTATTCTTGGGGTTTTCTAGAACCTAGCCTTAGAAATTTCATTCACATGCACCCTTCTTAATAATCTATAAAAATATGGCATATACATAATCAAATCTTTAAGACCAGATTTTTCAAAACCAGTTTTGAATATCAAAGTATATGCTGGCAATGCATCTTAATTATTGGAAACAGTATGTTCCTTACTGAGATTTTTGTCTCACATTTTAGGTTTATAGGTTTGCCGTAACAAAACACAACAAAAAGGTAATTTAAAGATCATCCATCTATCTATCTATATCTATCTATCATCAATCTATCTATCATCTGCCATCTATCTATCTAATCATAGTTCTAAAGGTTAAAAATATAAAGTCAGTGCATCTGTAGGGCCATGCTCCCTTTTTCTACTCAAAATTCTTCTTGTGTCTTCTAGCTTCTAGTGGCCCTGGTTGTCTCTTGCATTCATTTTTGGTTTGTAGATTTTTCTTCTATTGACCATCCTTTTGATGAATATGTCTCTATGTATTTTATTCCTTTCATAAGAAACCACTACCACTAAGATGGACTAATATTCAACCTATTCAGGTATGACACTGTTTGTCTTTTTTGTTTTTGTGAACTTTGTTCACTTGTCAGAAGATATGGATGAAATCGACCCTATCCATCAGATCAAAATAACGTCTCATTGGTGATGTGGCCTACTTATAAGAAAGACAGTGGAACACTGCAGTCTCTCTGTTTCTCCTCTCCTTTCTGTTTCTAGCACTTGTGGTCTATTTGGCCTGTTGCTCCTGAGAGCTGTCAGTGCCCTGCTGTGTTCCCCGCCAATCTTGGATGCCCAAGACTTGCACTCACCAACCTGTAGGCTCTCAACTTCCTATTTTTTCCTTTCTGGTTCTTTAGCTTTCTGCTGCTCGAGTCTGGAGGGCCTCCCACGTAAGATCTGACCCATGCACTTGGAATGGCCTGGGATGAACATGTAAATGTCGTTCTTGAGATTAAATATATATATATATATATATGCATGTATATATGTATATATATACACATACACACCTAATTGACTTTATTTATCTAGAAAATCCAATTTAGCAGCAGAACCTTGTTAACTTAGTTTCTCTCCAAACAAATTCCAAGATATTGTTTCTGAACAAGTTCACATTGACAGATATAACGGTTAGTGCTGTGATTAATATGATTTATAAATTTAAGTTTTCCCTTCCAAATTTTTATATCCTTCTTATTTGAAAAATGCTGTCACTCATTTCAAACATTCCCTACATACTAACTCATTTCAACATAAACTATAAGTCAAAAATCTCATATTGAAATTGGGTAATTTAGAATGAATATACTGAGTTTTTGAGTGTATGATTTTTTATGGAAAAAAATCCTCTGACTCTGAAGATCTATAAAACCTAGAATGCAAGGTATGGACTTCCAAAGTACAATGGTGAATAAAGGATAAGAATTCTCATTCTAAATGTAGGAGTTGGACATAAAGTAGAGAAACATGTAAGTCAGAAACTCGGTAGGACACCTTTCATTAGATTTGAAGCTTGAATGTAATTTGTTTCATCTGAAAATAATCTGTCAGACTCATGTGGGCATTGCTCTCTAGTTTCATTCCACTGAGACAGTTCCATAGAAGATAGAAATATAACCACCAACTCTGTATGCCATGAATGTCTGTCATTTTGGGTAATGGATCATACAATAGCACTGTCATTGACCCATCCCAAATTCAAAGGTACCTCCCTATTCCCCCTTTTCCTCTTTTCCCAAGCCACATTTTCCAATGAATAAGGGAGCTAAAAACAAGTCCCACCTTTCTGACACATATTGTGGCAATAATGTCTTTTAAAAGAATTAGTATCAGACTAGTTCCAGGGATCTGGAGATTAACAATGTCCCAATGTCTAACTCTTGTATAATGCTATACCCTCTTGAGTTGGGTTCTATGAATCACATCAGCATTCCAATGAGACTCATGAAACTTTGAGGCAATGTCTCATGTGATGGTGAATGATGCTTTGTCCAAAATCTGAAGGTTGGAGAGAGATGAGCTAAAAATAGGGGATGGAACCAGAACCCAACAAGATCCAAAGTCACAGCAAATCCTCTCATTTCCACCAAGGATTACTCAGGAAACAGAGATCCGCTGTTCCAGTGAGGAGAATGAATAAATTGTGGAATTGTATGGCATCATTATATATCCAAGAAAACTAAGAGTATGACTTGGTTAATGTCCAGTTTTAAAGTAGGATCTTAATGATGTCATTATAAAGAGTGTGGGCCAATTCACACTTTCTAAGATCAAGTATTACTCTTATCCTACTCCAGTTTTTAGTAAAGGATCTCCTCTAAAATGATCTTATACAGCAGGCATTTGCAGTCCAGAATCATAATATATCACATAAGTAATTATAGCTAGATGGTCCATATTATTGACTATAACATTTCACTTTTTATGATATGAGATACCAAAACATCTCATTTCTTAATACCACACTCTTAGTTTCTTGGATATTACATAATGAAGCATGGTAAAACAGTAATTTTAAAGACCGGAACTCTATTGTCTCACAAACCACTGTCAAGGTGTTATTCTAAATTACAGCAACCCTATAAGATAGGATAGAGCCACCCTTGTGGGTTCCTGAACCTGTAACTCGTGGGGAAATAGAAAGCTTCATCTCCCTCTTACTGAGCACCTGGGAGTTAAACAATTCTGACCTTGAAGCTAACAGGCCAATGGATAGCCATTTGGCCACTAGGGCTGCTGAATTGGGTTGCATATATATTTACAATTACTATGCCTCACTGAGAGCAAATGATTATTAGACATCTCGATCTCTAGTAACATAATTAATGTCTGTCTTGTATGATATTGCTGTAATCACTGTAGTTTTCTTATGGATGCTGTGCAGAGCATATACATTATTATTAAAATATCATCTTATTGAGGGATATTAAAACTCTCATTACAATCCATGCATCAATTACATCAGACATATTTGTACATATACTTCCATCATTTTTTGCAGTTGCTTTCTATTGAGCTGTTGGTACCAGCTCCTATTTTTTTCCCTCCTTTCCCCCACCATCGTGACCTCTTGATAGTTGATACATTGTTATTATTTTCATGTCTCACACCAACTGCTTCCTCCCTTCCCCTCTGATTTCTTTTGTTCTTTCCCCTGTATGTGCATGTTTGGTTATATGCTAATCGTTTCAATTGCTTCCCCCTTCCTCCCCTTCTCTCCTCCTCCTCTCCTTACCCTTTTGGTATTGCTATTACCATTCCTGTTCCTTGTTTTCATGTATCATGAACTTTATCACTTATCCATAGCTGTGAACATGTTTGGATCCAGTCCAGAGTGGGAAGCAGCACTGGGTCAAGACAGTGCGGGGTGAGGAAGCCATAACACACCAGAGAACTATTGTATGATCCATTGGTGCACTACTGCCCCCTGATTGACTCATCCCTTCCCTGCGACCCCTCTGTGAGGAGGTGTTTCATTTTCTAGAGATGGACTCTGCTTGAAGTCCCCTCATTCTCAACATTTTCTTTTGTTTTTTCTTTTGTATTTTCTTTTGTTTGCTTGTTTGTGGTTTGGTATAAATCTTCTGATGCTTTTTACTCAGTCCCAATGGCACCTCATTATCACACTTGTTGGTGAGCTTCTTCCATGCGAGCTGGTTGCTTCACTGTTGGATGACAGTTTATTTAACTTCAAGTCATTAAGACTTCAGATGCTATACCATTTAATAGCCAGGCTCCATCCACTTTCTTCACCACATTTGCTTATGTACACATTTTGTCTTCAGGAATCATGCTCGAGGTGGGGCTGGGCGAGGAGCATCACAAAATGCCAGTTTATTAGAAAAAAGTATTCTCATATAAAGGGAGGCTATGTACTGAGGCCCAATGCCTGTCCATAACCTCAGTGTATTGCCTTATAAATATTTGTACACAGGTCAATGCCTCTATTTTTATGGATTAATGTATCTATATAAATACACACCTCTGTCAATACTTCTATCTATAGCTTTGCTTCCTAGAGTCTTCCTCTGTTTCCTTTTGTCTTTCTCCTACCCCACTATCACATTCTCCTTTCTTCCACCTCTTAGTACTTCCTCTCAGCTAGATTGCTGTTGCTCTAATATCCATAGGATCTCAGATAGCATATTTTTGCATGCTTTTATGTCTTATTTGTATATTCAAATCTAAAGTGTGTCTTCTGCATACAATATATAGTAAATTAAAAAAATATGTGTCAAGCTCTGCCATTATTTTGTTAATTTTGATTCATGTACTTTATTATTGATACAGTTTTTATGGTTTCCATTTTATGGTATCAAATCAGGCCAAGAGAAAGTCCTTCCTCATCAATAAGCTAGTAATTTGTGGTTTTCCTGCCTTGCATATGCCTATGCATGTATTCTTCTTCTTCTTTTGCAAAAACACCAAAAACATGCTGCTGAGAATGAGGTGGGCTGGAGCAGAGATCCAGAGTCCATATATAGACAGTGGAACAATCTCCCCACAGAGGGGCTGCAGAGAAGGGGTGAGTCGAGGTTCAGTAAAAGCTCAGTGAAACATGCTCTATTCCTCTTGTTCCTTGAAGCTTTCTCACCCCCCCTCCCCACTGCCATGACCCCAGTGCTGCTTCCCAGTACAGATTAGACTGGAACATATACACAGGTTTAGAAACGGATGGGAGCTCAGGGAACACAGAATCCAGGTTCAGAAGTGTAGCGGGGGTAAGGCTGAGCTCCGGTGGTGTAGTGGTTGTGCGCGGGACTGCGGCCCACTGGGACGGAGGTTCGATTCCAGCTCCATGGAGCAAAGGCTGGCCCTCCTACTCCCACCACCTGAGGGCAGTGATGCCCCCCCCAAAAAAATAAAGAAGTGTAGGGGAAAGGGGAGGGGTGGGAGGGAGAAAGGGGAGACCAATTTCAAAGCTGGACACAGCCATACACCCCATCCACAGGGAGAAGAATAACAGAAAACATGGGGGGGGGGAGGCAGGCAGTGATCAGTCTGAGAGATGGAAATAATTGTCAACAATCTTTTGGGGGATTTAGGTTAGTGGCAGTGGAAGAAGGGGAAAGAGCTGATACCTGGGGCTCATTAGAAAGTAAATGTCTAGACAATAATGAGGACAAAACATGTACAAACATGTCTGATTCAATTGATGTTGGAAAAGTGATGAGTTGTATGAGTCCCCAATAAAATGATTTTAAAAAATAGAATACATCTAGTTTTTGATTCACTCTACTTAGGTATAGTTTCATCCCCATAACAAAAAGAAAACTCTTTTCAAATAAAATAATATATTTGAGGATAGTGTCAGGTTTTCAACTTTTTTTTTTACATTTTGATATTGAATATGTTGAGTTATAGTATTGTGTTAGTCTGGGTAGATTAGAGAAACAAATTCAGAAACATGCATATGGACATAAGGAAAAGGTTTATATGCAAGAGGAATGGAACATTGAGAAAGCATCCCAAACCACTTCAGTCTAAGATCATAAATCTGATATTAGCCCATATGCCCAAGACCAGTCTATAAACTCTCCTTCCAACTCACAAAACATGTGCAATGACATCAGGACAATTACAGGCCAGTGGGTGCAGAGTCTTATATGCCCACAGGCAGTAGATGCATCCCAGCTTGGACAGGCGTCCCCTCATGGCTCCTAATTTCCAGGACTCAGGGTTCTTTAGCAGTATCCATTTTTAATTTTGGTGGTCATGTACTTATGCTAATTTCATGATTGAGATGTAGGGGTGAAATTTAGCCTGTTAATCTGGAGATACCCATTGAGTAGCCAATGAGGCCTCAGTGTGGGCGTATCTCCTGATACATCTTGCGAGATTTCCCTCATGGAGATGAGAAGCTATCTCCCCAGTTATTGGGAGTTAGTCTCAGAGATAACAAACTATGGACAAGACAAGATGGCAGCATCTGAGAAGCTGAAGGAGCAGAAGGAGAAGCCACCTGGCCTTGCCCTGTTGAAACCGGACCTCTGGAGCTGTAGAAGCTATGTGGAGATCCTTCTGTGCTGAGTTGCTTCTCCCATCACTGGATGCTGTTGCTGGACCCTGAGCCCTGGAAGCTAGGAGCCATGGGGAGACCCCTGCTGGTGTCGGTACTCGGCACCTACTGGTCTGTGACTTCGTGAGTCCAAAGGAGACATTATAGACTGGTATCAGATGTAGGGGCTAATATCGGACTTATGACTTTGAATTGCACTGGGTTGGGATGCTTTCTCAATATTACATTCCTCTTGTATATAAACCTTTTCCTTATATCCATATCCATGTCCATGAATTTGTTCCTCTAATCTACCTGGACTGACACAGTAATAGAAGCCTCTCAGTGCTCACAGGGGTCTCTCCGTGGTTTTTCTGGCTTCAGAGGTCTGGTTCCATCAGGATAAGGTTGTGTGACTTCTTCTCTGACTCCTCCAGTTCCTCGGATGCTGCCATCTTGTCTGGGAAATTTCATAAGACTTTCCAGAATTCTCAGATAAAGCCATGCCCACACAGAGGTCCCATTGGCTCTATCCAGATTGCCAGACCAGATTTCACCCCTACATTCCCAATCATGAAACTGACACACGAGTACATGACTGCCACAAGTATAACATTTCTAAGTTCAATGCATCTTGAAGGATTTTTATAAAATAGAAATGTGTACTTTCTACTTATCAACACATTTAACCTGTTTGAGATTTTTCCACTCCTAAGTAGATGTAAATATATATCATATTTTTTTGTCTGAAGGAAGTGTTTTTTACATTTCTTATAGTTCTGGTTTCTTAGTGATGATAATTGTACTTTATTTTTTTCCCTCTGGATATTTTAGAGTTTGAAAAAATCTCTGTAGTTCATTATACTTTTAAACCTTCTGAATGCTACAGATTTTTTTTACTATTTTTACTCTGATGTTAACGATAAGAAAGATTTTTGTTTCACTATAAATACAAAGAAAAAGAAAGCCCATTGCTGTTTCCTTCATTTTGACTTGAAGCAACTGTGTACAATAGAACAGAAGTGACCCATTGTGCTTACAAGATTGTAATATTTATGGAAGCCAAAGTCTTGGCACTGCTTTCCTGTTATGCTTCATGATCTCCTTGACTAGGCATCTGGTGCCTCTGTTCTCAGTTTTTGCCACTTAAGACAGAGACTGCAAGCATGCCGCACATGGTGATCTTCTTCCAATGGTCACAGGATTCCCCCCATGCTCCTGCATCAAAGATGTCATATCTTTATAGCAAAGGAGATAGTCACTAAAGCTTACAAATCTCTATTAGTGTTACATGTGTCCTATTTGTGAACTTACATCCAATCGTTTTGTGGAAGTTGGGGAAACAGGGATGTTGTTCTTGCTGCTGTTAATTGTCATCCAGTTAGTTCTGTCCCAAAGTGACTCTGTTAGTTCCGGTAGACTAAGAAACACATTCACAAACTTGCATGTGCACATAAGAAGAGGCTTATATATAAGATGAATGAAACATTGAGAAACATCCCAACCCAACCCAGTCCAGTTCAAGTCCATAAGTCCAATATTAGCCCACATGTCTGTCACCAATCCACAAAGTCCTCCTCATGAAGTACTGCAATGACACCAATCCACAAAGTCCTCCTCATGAAGTACTTGCAATGACACCAGGGGTGCAGAGTCTTGTGTATCCAGTGGCGGTAGATGCATCTCAGCACTGGTAAGCTTCTCCCTGTGGCCTCCCAAGCATTTCAGCATTGGCAAGAATCTCTATGTGTCTTCTCTGGCTTCAGAGGTCTGGTTCCATCAGGGTCGCTTCTCCTCTGGCTCCGCCAGGACTCAGGGTCTATCAGCATGCTGCCATCTTGTCTTGTCAGCTGCAATGTCTCCCAAGGACTGAGAGTATGGTCTCTTTCACCTCCAGTGGAAAAATATCACGAGATTTTTCAGAATTCTCAGAGAAAGCCATGTCCACACAGTAGTCTTTTTGGTTGTCTCCAGATTGACAGGGTAGACTCCAGTCCTACACTCCCAATCATGAAATTGACACCAAAATACATGACTGCCACAGTTACCCTGTGTGCAGCAGAACGAAGCCTGCCCAGGCCTGCCCCGTCCTCACAACCATTCCTAGCTTTGAACCCTTGTTGCAGCCACTGTGCCAATCCACCTCCCTGAAGGCCTTCCTTTGTTTTGTTGCCCCTCTCCTTTAGCAAACATGATGTTCATCCAAGGAACGATCTTTCTTGGTAATATAACGAGAGTACATAGGATGAAGTCTCCCCAATATTTCCTCTATGGAACACTCAGGTTGTACTTCTTCCAAGACAGATGTATTTGTCTTTTCAGCAATCCTTGGTATTTTCAATAATTTTTCCAACATCACAATTCAAAGGCATCAACATTTTTCTTTGGTCTTTTTTAATCAGTGTCCAAATTTCACATGCATATGAGGCTTGTGAAAATGCGTGGCTTGTACAGATGCACTTTAGTCCTAAAATCAACCACCTTTCTTTTCCATAATCTAAAGAAGTTTTGTGGAACAGATTTACCTAACACAATGCATCTTTTAATAGTTTGACTATTGCATCTAAGTTCTTTTTAGCATTGATTGTGAATCTAAGCAAAATAAAATTCTCCACAATTTCAACCATTCCCCATATATTATGATGTTATCTATTGGTCCATTTGTGAGGATTTTGATCTTTACATTGAGTTTTAATCCATATCGATGCCTGCAATCCTTGATCTTCATCAGCATGTGCTTTAAAATCTTCCTTTTCAGCAAGAAAGTTGTGCTATTTGCATATCACAGATCCTCCAATCCTGATGCTGCTTTCTTCTTTATATTATCCAGACTCTCTGATGATTTGCTCAGCATACAGACTGAATTAGTATGATGAGTGGATACCATCCTAACACACCTTTCCTAATTTTAAACTGTGTATAATTCCTTTGTTTGGTTGGCACAATGGCCTCTTGATTAATGTGCACATTGCTCAGAAACACTATGAGGTGTTAGTGTTTAGAAATCCCCATTTTTCTCAAGGATATCTATAGCTAGCTGTAATCTACATGATTAAATTTTTTGCATAGCCTATAATATACAAGTGAATCTCTTTCTGGCATTCTTTCATTTCAGCCAAGATCCATCTGACATAAGCAACTATATCCTAGCCCCTTTAAAAATCATTTTATTGGGACTTATATAATTCTTTTCTCCATCCATCCATCCATCCATCTATCCATCCATCCATTGTGTCAAGGACATTTGTACATTTGTTGCCATCATAATTTTCAAAACATTTTCTACTTGATCCCTGAGTATCAGCTTCTCATTTTCCCTTCCCTCCTTCATAAAAACCTTGATAATATAGACAATTATTATTTTTTCTTGTTTTACACTGATCACTGCCTCGCTTTACCCACTTTTCTGTTGTCTATCCCCCTGGGAGTGGGTTATAGTTGGATCACTCTGATCGATTCCTCTTTCTTCCCATTTTCTATGGACTTTACTGAATCTGGCTTTTATTTCTCCATGCCATTGTTGAATAATATTCATCAAAATTTTACTTGCACTTTATATCACTGATATTATTTTATAATTTCAGCACTTTGTTCAGTTTCTTTTCTTTGGAATGAGTACAAATACGGAAGTCTTTTATTGAATTGGCCAAGTAGCTGTCTTCCAAATATCCTGGCATAGATGAGTGAGTGCTTCTAGAGCTTTATCCTCTTGTGGAAACATTTTAATTTTGTTTCATAAATTCCTAAAGCTTTGCTTGTCAATAATATTTTAATACAGCTTCAACTTCTTCCTTCAATGGCAATGGTTATTGCTAATATTCTACCTCATAAAATGGTTGGATGTTGATTCTTTTTGGTACAGTGACTCTGTCTATTGTTTCCATCCTCTTTTGATGTTTCCTGAATCATTTAATATGTTTGTACATACAGCCATTCAAATCCACATTTCACTGCTTGAAGTATTCCTTCAGTTAGTTCAGTTTAAGATATACTGAACATTTTATTCCCCTTTGTTTTTTTAGCTCTAGATCTTTACAGATTTCATTTTAACATTTGACATTGTCTCCTAGAGCTGCCCTTTGAAATTTTCTATTTAACTTCTTTAATCTTCATCCTTTCTTCCATTTGATTAAGCTAATTTAAGAATAAGAGAAAGTTTCAGTGCCTCTTCTGACATCCTCTTTTATATTTTCTTTTTTTCTATCTCTTTAATAATTTTGTTTTCTACATGCATAAACTGCTCAAGCCTTTCATCATTAGTGTTCTATGTGTCAAATCTCTTCTTGAAATGTTCTCAGTATTCATGTTGGATAGACTCAAAGTCCTATGTTTACTCTTAGGGATTTGTTTCAATTTTCTTCAGCTTTATCTTGAGTATACATATGAACGATTGGTGGTATGTTCCACAGTAATCCCCTGGTCTGTTTTTGACTGCTGATATTGAGCTTCTCCATAATTTGTTCCCACATAAGAAGTCAATTTGATTTCTATGCATTCCATTTATAGAAGTTCACATGCATAATCTTACTTGACATTGTTAAAATATGTACTTGCTATATACAACTCATTGACTGCAAAATTATGTCATGTAATCTCTAGCTTCTATGGCTAAGAACATATTCCAATGACTGTTCCTTCCTCTTTGTTTAAAAATCTCACATTTCAACCACCAAAATTTTCAGTGCATCTTGATTGAGTGATCAATTTCAAGGAATCAGCTGAAATTATTGGAACAATTCTTGAGTTTCTTCATCACTAGCTTTGGTGGTTAATGCATAAACTGAATAATGGTTGTGTTGGTTGTATTGATTGGATTTCCTTGAAGATTCACAGTAGACCATATTGTGTTTCAAGATAGATCTTGAATTGTCCTTTTTGACAATGAATGCAATTCCATTGCTTGTATATAGTAAGTCATATGATATTCTCATTGAAAATGGCCAACACAATTTCATTTCAGCTCACTAATAACAAGAAAATACACTTTATATGTTCCATTTGATTTTTGATGACTTCCAATTTTGTGAGATTCATAGTTCTTAAATTTCAGGTTAAACTTTTTAGTAGATTGCAGCAGCAAATTTTTCTTCCCTCAAGTTGTACCCCATCAGCAACCACAGCACCATGATCCACTCTACTTGAGAAAGCAGATCCTCCTCAGTCCCATTTGGATGCCTTCCTGACTGGAGGGGCCCATCCTCCTGCACTGTCTAACAGTGTTCTGCTTCCCTTAATGAAGCCGTCAGTGTCTGACAATGGTTCAAAACTATGCTTGAGGCTTTGAGTGACAACTTCTGAAGTTAGCAGCTGATTTCTTGTTTTGTAATTTGTTCTTAGTCTCTGAACTCTACTGAAACCTGTTCATTGTGAGTAGTCCTGAAGGTTATTGGAATACAAACTTCAATAATGACCAAAGCAACATCCAATCCACCACAGTACAACAAAGTGACAGACAGTGGCATCCAAAGATGGAAGAGCCATATTAAGAGATTTTCACCACTATAGTCATATTGACAATTAGTATTAAAATTGCTAATATGATCATTTCTCTTGTTCAGTATTTGCTAGTAAAAAATAGTTTAGAAATTATATGCCAAAGGGTAACATCCTCAGCTTATCAAAAGCTCTTGTAACTAAAAGATCATTAGATATATTTTAAAATAATATCCTACAGCTAATATCAAAATATGAAGCAGTATTCTTAGTTGTCAAAAGAACTAGATTTTATCTGTAGGTTATCTGTTTGATAGTCTCTATTTGATGCAATTGACCAGTTTCTCTCCCTTTTATGAGTTGCCTGTTTCTATTTCTGTAAGGGAATGTGTTTTAATTGTAATTTGGGTACTGCAAGTGTCACACCAGTTGCAAATTTTGCTGTTTTCTTTTCCAAGTTTGGGGATTTAATAAAAGGTTGTTGGTAGGAAATGTTTGATGGACAGCTTGTTCCTTTTGAGTCTTGCATGTGAAGATTTTGTGGATAGATTAGAGCAGTTTTTATAATGAGCTACTCTGTTCCTCCTATGAGAGTCAGAATGCACTGGTGTTTTCCTAAATGCTTTTACTCTTCAAGGAGTTTTTCTACACTGAGTGGTTGGAAATCAAATATTTTGGAGAACTGTGTGCACTCTATGTATTTCTGTAATCCACTCCAGTAATTGTGACCATGTCCTTACAAAGTTTCTACCAAAGCCTATATGTATTTAGGGTCCAGTAGGAGACACAGGTGAATTTCCACAGATTTATGGAGCTATTTTTATCCATAATCTTTTTCTTCTGTGCATTTTTTCTTAAGTTAAAGCCAATTCTACTTCCTTGAACTCCAAGTTCTATTTCGTCAACTCAGACTGGCTGCAATGCAGTATGTGAAAGTTGTACACTGAACTGAGTTTGGATAACACTTCTCAAAAGAAAGTCAAAGTGTGACAGGATTCATCTCCTTAACTTGCTTCTCTCTGCAGCCGACAGTTCTGCCAATGTCCATGTGTGTGGTAATTATTTGCATGGAGGGAGAAGTCCAGTCCAAGTTTTGCCATTATGCCCTTAAGCAGAAATCTCTAAAAACTTGTTTATTATACTGTAATTTTTCTCAAACTGCGTAGAGCAGAGAATTCTGTTTTTTTCTCCCACTCCCATATTTTTATATCTCCACTGCCTCTGGGAAACAGACACTAAATCAATATTTTTAATGAACACAGATGAATATGGAAGACATATTTGCTACATAAAGTAGCTGATATGAATGTTATTTATATAATGTATATAATATGTTGATTGAAAAACATGAATCCTGGTATGTTTCTTCTTTTTTCAATTATTATTAACTTTATTAATTATGATATAGTATCATATGTTAAGTTTGTTTTTATAGGAAAAGATCAAATACATATTTTGAAACTTCTGAATCTATGAGAGTAGTGGATACACACACTCTCAGAGGGTATCTGTATGAATCAAGTATGTGTCTATAAAATTCAAATAACTTCTTAGACAGTTTCAATAATGGAATAAGCCAAGCCCTAAATATAGATATCTACAAGTAGTGGTTGTGATTCTTTTGGCTTCACACAAAAATTGCTTGTCTTTACTCTTGCTACATCCAAAGTATTTTTTCTGTTCCTAGCTGATTTGACTAGACACTAGAATAACAGTCATTTCACATGTTATAGATATTTTATCAGGAGTTACCAATACTTGGAAAAGAACACTGGCTTGGAAAAGTTGGGTCGATGAAAACAAGGGGTCTTTCAGAGTGGTTGTAGCATCAATTTCAAAATTAACAATTGTGAGAATTGTGTATGACCGGGCAGTTTGATTCTGCTTTGGATAAAATGATTATGAGCTCTAAAAGATTCGAGGACACCCAACAATAAATAATGATTCCAATTTCTCATTCTAACTGTGTTAATCTGGGTAGACTAGAAAAACAAATTCATAAACACATATATGGCTATAAGGGAAAAGTTTATATACAAGAGGAATAGAACATTGAGAAAACATTTCAACCCAGTCCTGTCCAAGGTTATAAGTCCGATATTAGCTCATATGTCTGATACCAATCTATAAAGTCTCCTTCCAACTCATAAGGCACATGCAATGACCCCAGGACAATCACAGGCCAGTGGATGCAGAGTCTTGTGTATCCAGTGGTGGTAGAAGCATCCTGGTGCTGGCAGGGGTCTCCCCATGGCTCCTCTTTCCTGGACCCAGGGTCTATCAGCAGAAGCATCTCAGTGCTGGTAGGGATCTCCATGTGATTTCTCCGGCCCCAGAGGTTTGGTTCCATCAGGGTAAGCCCATGAGACTTCTTCTCCTTATCCTCCAGTCTTCAGGAATAAAGATTGATCAGCATGTTGTCATCTCATCTTGTCCGTAGTTCATCTGAAAGGAACTTGGTCTCTGGTCTCTCATCTCCATGGGGGACATATCGGGAAATTTCCCAGAATTCTCAGAGAAAGTCATGCCCACACAGAGTTTTCATTGGCTGTCTCCAGATTGACAGGATAGACTCCACCCTACAGTCTTAGTCAAGCTGGCACCGGAATACAGGACTACCACACTAACTAAGCCATTTTAAGTCTGTGTAAATTTTATTCACCTATCTAAATTTTGACTCTTTAAACCCTCAGTTCTAAACTACCAGTTTATATGACTAGTAGACATTTTAGAAATTATATCTAGTAGTCATATTAGGAATTTAGATGTCTAATAATTTCTATTCTGTGAAATTTATAGGATTACTAAATTTACATAAAAATTCACAATTCCAAATTTGATTCTGCTAATTTTAAATGAGAGGTACCTTATTTACCCTTATCTTAAAAAAACTATAAAATTGGACAAATATTTGAAACAAAAATTTTCAGACACTGAGTAAAGCAATAATTCAAAAGAGTAATACCTAAGAGAAAGGAAACAAATAAGTGAGATGGACAATTTGCTATTTACTGTCTGGTTAGAATTTCCAAGTTGCAATGGAGAAAGGGATATTCAGCAAGATCAATAATCCTGTTTGTTTCAGAAAAGAGTCAATATTTCTGGGAATACAAGTGGTTAACTTTGTGGGGAAATACAAAAGGGGTTATAAAATCTTTGTGAGAAAATTCCTTTAATGTTTCATTTTACCTTTCCATGAACATATAAAGAGAATGAAGCTGCGTAAGGATTGAGCATTAGAAATGCATCTAAAGATTCCTTGGAATCAGTAGCTTCAAGTTTTCCATTAATAAATGTGAGAAAAATACAGAAATAAATAGTTGCCAGAGAGATGAGTGGAACAATCTCTTGAAATTAGAATATATTGAATGTTCCTATCTGTCAACAAGAAAACTAATCCAATACACGGGACTCGTTTGCAGTCTTAGAGAAATAATGTTTTAGCAGTGGGCTATTAGGTTCACTATGAGGTTCACTTAGTTCACTTGGACTGTCTAACTAATCTTAAAGGAAAATGATGATCAGGGGAATGAACCATGATAAAATACTAGGAGAATACACACAAATGGCAAAAAAGAAAAATATGATTACACACACACCCTGAAATAATAATAGTAATAAAAATCATCCATGGCACACAGTGGACATACAAGTTGAATTAAAGGGTAAGATGAATGAGTATACAACTCCACTTATATAAAAGGGGATATCACCAATATGCAGAATTTCTTTTTCACAGTGAGGTGAGGATGGCATGTTCCACTGGCTTGATTGGTGTTTGCTTTCGGGACATTATGAATAGACCATGTCTCAACACCAGGAATGACCTGGGGAAAAAAGTCTGGTTTGCTGAGAAGCTGTTTTTTCAAGGCACAGCAAATTTCCGGTCAACATTCTTTGCTTGTCAGTCAGAAACCAGGGCACAGTTATCACACTGACCCTTATCATTCCAAAATCTCCTGTTAACATCCACTGAAATGACATCCAAGATAATCAACATAAGGTCCCCATCTCTTCCTCAGCTGTTATGGGGTGCAAGTGCACACATTTTGTTGGCATTTTTGTCTCTGGGACGTCAGCGGATTCCCAGAATATTTGTCAACAAGTGAAATTTCACCTTTAATGAAACAAGAAATCCCCTCATATACCTGAGATCCGCCGTCAGCCTCCCAACCCCCTCCATAAAGCTATCCTTGTAAACTGTATTCAACAGCACAGTTTCTTTTTTTTCTGCTTTTTATGAAGTTTCATTTTTTATTTCATCTTGTACCATGAGTTTGTGTTGTCACATGGCTATTACTTTAGATGACATTGCTTGCTAAAAGTAAGGTCCCGTGGCCTGTTCAGACGAACGGAAGTGTTATCCTGTGCGCCAGTTAATACTTGGGTGTATACTACCTCCTCCCATACATTAATGATGCGTTTAGTTCTGCCACCTGGCTGCGGCATTTTTCTCGCAGGAAATTAATTTCACAGCTGCACGTTGTCCTCTTCAATCATCCACACACACACACACACACACACACACAACAAGGTTTGAGGGAAACTGCTTTTACCAAAAAAAAAAAAAAAAATCACTGTCAGTTGAGAAAACCTTCCGAGGTGACGCCACTGGATGCACTAACTTAGAGTGAATCACTTCATGCTTACCTAGGAAAAATCTGTACTATGAAAGTTTTGTCCAATGATGAATGGAAAATTTTTGCTCTGAGAACGTTTATTCAACTACAATAAAAATGTTTTTTTTGGTTGTTTAAAAAAACACCCTACAAATTATCAAATTAATCCCCAAATGTCTCACTATGCTTAGGAATATAGTCCAAAACTATTGCAAGAAGATTTAGCACCAAACAACATAACATCTAGTGATTTTACCCTAATAAAATATTAACATATAAAGAGATATCAGAATAGCCAGAAAATGATAATATGATAGGTTTAGCAAAAGCAACAATAAAAACAATAATTACAAGAATTTTCCATAGGTACAAAAAGGCAGAATAAAGCATGGAATGAATAAATGAGAAATAGAAAAGGTTCAAAGAGACTAAAATCAAATTTCTAGAACTGGAAACAAAATTATTTGAAAATAAAAATAAATTTCATAATACATGAATATTTCTCTGGAGTTTAAAGCTCAGTTATAGAAGCTATCCAAAGAGAAGCAAATGCAGAATACATTTGATGTATGTGTGGATCATGATGGGAGTTGCATGAGCTCCCAATAAAATGATTCATAAAAAAGGAGGGGGAATGTGGAGCTTATACCAAGGTCTGAAGTAGAAAATATTTGGAAATGAATATGGAAATATGTGTACAAATATGCTTGATACAAATGATCTATTGAATGTTGTAAGAGCTGTAAGAACCCCCCAAAATTATTTAAAAAATAAGAAGAAGCAAATGCCAAAAGAATGATAGAGTCTTGATATCCTGCAGTATTATGTGAAGTCTACCTGGAGGATAAGTTTTGCCTCATATAGCCATGTTGTTTGACAAAAGAAGATGTGTCTTTCATTTTTCCTGAAATAGGCAATGTAGTTATAACAGGATTTAATTTATAATTAGTGGTAAACTACATAGTAGTGACATTGTGATCAGAAACTACTTCTGAAATGGTTGCCATGCCATTCAGAATGCAAAAATAGGAAAAAGATTATTAGATCATTGATGTCTACTTAAATCTACTTCAAAAATTTTTGATGAATTTGTAATGTTCGGAACAAGTAACCTTATTCTTATTTAACTTCCATAAGAAATCACAGTTGCCTCAGATTTAAGCAATATGCTTCTAATGAAGTGGATTTTTCAACTGTAAATTGTATTGACCTTTGGAAGTTTTAATTTTTTTCTTTTTCATTTTTTTAGAATCATTTTGTTGAGGGTTCATACAACATTCACCATAGCCCATCCATACATCCATTGTACACGAAGCACATTTGTGCCTTTGATACAATCATCATTCTGAAAACATTTTCTTTCCACTTAAGGCCCTGGCTCTAGGATATTTCTTTTTGATGACCTTTATTGTTATCTCAAAATCCTTTTCCTTCACTGCTTTCAAAGGCTTTCAAAACTGTGTCTAGTACAAAAGTTATGCATACCTGATGTATAGTAACTTTTGTATGGTTTCATCTTAATGACTGATATTCTTCATAAAGGATAGCTTGATGCACATACTGTACAAGTACCTTTCATTCTACTGTTAAAAAGATGCTAATTGTTCTGAATTCAAAAGCCCCCAAACCTTCATAATTAAACCCACTGATATTTCATTAACAATGGAAATAGTTTGATTAACACAAATGGTACATATTTATCCTCTAAATCCTCTGAATACTGTTGCTGTATCTTAATTTCAACATAACTTGTTTTTGCTAGCATTCAAAGTTTATAGCAAATGTTGGCACATAATTGATAAGCAAGTTATACTCTTTACATCTATGTTCTCATGACCAAAGAATGAAACTAGTCAGTTTAACCAATATATCAAATCTAATCAATATATGTACATAGCCCTGCAGGCACAGTGGGTGACCATTAGGCTGATGGAGTCATGGTGAGCTGTGTAAATCCACCAGCTTTTGAACCAGAGAAAGATAAAGTCTTCATAGCCTGGGATGCCCACTGTGACATGCAAATATAAACCACTGTAAGATCAACTTATCATATTTCAACTTTTGAAATCCCACTGCTGGTCAGAATGAAGGAGCTCTGGTGGGTTTCCTTCATTGTTGGGCTGCAATCATCATGGCCGACAGTTCCACAGGGGAAAGACCGGACTTTCTGAAACCCACAGAAGGTCTCTGTGGTTCAGTTTTGACTCAATGGCAGTGATCTTGGGCTTTTCTTCCTTCCTTCATTCCTTCCTTCCTTCCTTCTTTCCTTCCTTCCTTCTTTCCTTCCTTCCTTCCTTTCTAAGAATTATAGAATTGTACATGACATGATAGCTTTTGATAGTTATCAAAGGTGCTCTGGTGGTGCTGTAAGGTAACCATGAAAACATTAACCACAGATGGGTGGTTCAAACCCATTAGCCTCAGGCCAGAAGAAAGTTAAAACTCTCTGTTCCCATAAATACTAGCAGTATAAAAACTTGGAATTAACTCTATGATTTTATCATGGACACTCAAAACATTTCATGCATTTCAACTTTTGCCAATTTCACTAATGCCATAATTTTTCCCATTTACTCGATATATATAAACATTAATATTTATATATTGATAATTTTGCTATGTTAGCAATAACCACTTGTATGTCAATTTGCCTACTTTATTAGCTTGTGTGTTACTGGAAGCTATATCACTAGTGCTTAAAATGCCAGAAAGGTAACACAAGGTGGACTAGATTTCAGCAGAGTTTCTAGACAAAGTACAGGCTATTAAGAAGAAATTGGTTTCCATATCTAAGAAACTGTTGCTGTTAAATGCCTTGGAGTCAATTCTGACTCATAATGATCTTATGGACAACAGAATAAAACAGGGAATATTCTAAACCATCCTCCTACTTGTTTTTAAGTTTGAGGCCATGTCTGCAGTCACTGTATTAGTCTATGTTGGGGCAGCCTACTCTTTTGTTGCCTTGCACTTTACCAAACATGCTGTCCTTGCCCAGCAAACTGGGAGTTCCTAATAACATGTTCAAAAAATAGTTGAGGAAATGTCTCATCATCCTAACATTTAAGGAGTACTCTGTCTGTCCTTCTTTTAAGACAGATTTGATTGAACTTTTGGCAGTCCATGGTTACTTTCGCCAGCATCATAATTCATTGTATCAATTATTCCTCTTCTTAATTTAATGTTCAAGTTTCATATGCATATGAAATGATTGGAAAAGTCATGACTTGGGCCAGCCACACTGTAGTAGTCCACAAAGTATCATGCCTGCTTTTCAACACTTTGAAGTGGTCCTTCTTGTGCAACAGATTTACTCTAGGTAATCCGTTTTGATCTTTAGACCTCTGCTTTCATGAACTTTGAATGTGCCCTCGAACAAGACAAAGTCCTTGATGATGTTAGTATTTCCTCATTTTATCTGATGTCACCTAGTAATCCAGTTAGCAGAAGATTTTTCTTCTTTACATTGAGCTTAAACCATACAGAAGCTCGCAATCCTTGATCTTCATCAGAAAGTGCTCCACATTCTCCTTTTTGTCAGCAAGCAGGGATGTGTCGTTTGCACATTTTATGTTGTAGATAAACCTTGCTCCAATCCTGCTACTGCTTTATTTTTCATATAATTCAGTTTCTCTGAAAATATGCTTGGCATATCCATTGAATAAGAATGGTGGGAGATACAACCTTGACACACATATTTTTTTAAAAAATTTTAAGCCATGAAGTATTTGGTCATTCTGTTTGTACTACTGACTCTAGAGCAGTGTACAGGTTTCATGTGAACACAATGATATTCTAGAATTTCCATTCTTTTGAATGATAAACACAGTTTTATGGTGCACACAGTCGACTGCCTTTCCATAGTCAAGAAAATACAAGAGCTTTCCAGCATTATCTTCTTTGAATCAAGATCCACCAGACATCAGAAATGATATCCATTGTTTTAGATTTTCTTCTGAATCTGTCCTGAACTTCTGGCATTCATTTTCAAATTACCATTGCAACCATTGTTGGATGATCTTTATGTTACTTGCATGAAATATTATTGATGATTTTCTATAATTTAAGCATTATGTTGAGTTACTTTTCTTTGGAATATGGACAAATTTGAGATCCCACATTGACCAAGTAGCTGTTTCCAAATTTACTGGTAAAGACAAATGAGTGCTTTCAGTCTTCTTCATCAGTTTGTTGAAACATTGCAATGGTATCCAATCAATTCCTGGAGGCTTGTTTTCTGTGCAGCTTGACATTTTTCTTTCACTACCATAGGGTCTTTTTCATATGCCATCTCTTTAAATGGAATGTCAAATAGTTTTTTTTGGTCCAATGTCTCTGTGTATTCTTTTTATCTTCTTGGATGCTTCCTGCATCATTCAATATTTTCCATATAAAATTTCAATATTTCAACTCAAGACATGTACTTTTTTTCCTTAGACAAAGGACTGTACCTTCTCAGACTGCAGCAAAGCACTGAGCTTATTCCTTTATTTATTAATCAGAATATTTGGGAATGTTTCAGGTTAAGATATGTGGAAGATGTTCTTTCTCTTTGGTTTTCTGACTCTAGTATATGCACATTTCAGTATAATATTTTCCTTTATGTTCTAGAATTGCCTCTTGAAATTCTCTGTTCAACCCTTTGACTACTTGATTTCTTCATTTCTTCTTTTAGTCTCAGTTACACTATGATTAAGAAAACGTGTCACTTCTGATATCCACGTTTTGTATTTCTTTCCTCCCCATTCTATTTGGTGTCCGCTTAATTTCTTCATGTGAAGTTGCTCCATAGCTTATCAGGACTTCTGTAATTACTGTTCAATACATTGAATCTGGTTCTTTTTCAATGATCTTATTGGGGCTCTTAAATCTGATTTTAAAATGTTCTACAAATTCAGGTGGCATTGACTCAGATTCATATTTGTCTCTTGTGGATTTGTTTTAGTTTGCTTTAGCTACAAGCTGAACTTTTATATGAACAAGTGACGATCTCTTTCACAATAGGTCACTGGCCTCATTTTAGCTGCTGATGTTGTGTTTGTCCGTAGCCTCTTCTCACTGATGTAGTCAATTTGATTTTTGTGTATTCCATCTGAAAAAGCTAATGTAGCTGATAGAACTTTGATACAGATCAGCATTTCAAGGATACACATGCAAGATCAATATGCTCATCTGCACACAGGTGCATACTGACAGATAATGTAACCTGGAGTTTGTTTTTTATCTCTATTCTTTGCTTCGCTTTTCCTGTACCTGTTTTTTCAGATAATGTTGTTCCAAGAATGTCACATATCAAATTAAAATAATTCTGAGGAGATGCAACCATTCATGTATTCCTAATTTTAGTCCTAATAAAGAAAGAACCCAGCTCAGTGCTTTGCTGCAGTGTGAGCAAGCTGCAGTCCTTTGTCTTCTATTCATTCCATGTGCGTCTTGTTCTTTGGTGTCTCTCTGTTTGTATACAAAAACAGGCCCAGTCAAAATTCGTGTTTTTGATAAAAGCTATGTGTGATGAAGCTTTTAATCTCTCCAATTTCTTTTTCTTTCTTTTTTTTTTTGGGGGGGGGGCATCACTGCCTTCTGGTGGGAGTGGGAGGCCCAGCCTTGCTTCTGGAGAGCTGCTGCTGGATGTGGACTGTCCAGCCTGTGGGCTGCAGTCCCGCACTCAACCACTACGCAACGAGGGCTCAGCCCTCCTCTCCAATTTCTATCACGTGAAACAGCGTGCTATTATCACTAAGGCCCTATTTTCCATATACGGTTACTTCTTCATTTGCAACTTTTGCATTCCAATTGCTAATAAGAATTAATGAATCCTCATAGCTTATAACTTTGATCAATTTTTTGTTGAAGAAGGTAAAATTCTTCAATTTCTTCATCACAAGTTTTAGCGGTTTGTGCATAAATTTGAATTATAGTTGCATTTATTGCATTACTTTGTATAAAGATGGATAGTATCATATCTATTGATCACACTGAAACATATGTTTTGCAATATTCTTAAAAATGCTTAAAATAATTTTACAGGTTTATTGTTCACATATTATAAAATGGAGAGTTATACAATCATCACCACATCAGTTTGACAGCATGCTCATCATTTTTAGATACGCATTTCCTGCCAATCTTCTCTCCTATACCCCAAAGAACCATTAATTCACTTACTATCTCTATACATTCATCTATCCTGGATCTCATATTCAGAAAACATGAATTTGAATTTCATATTCAAACAAACAAATAACAATAAAAATGTTTTAGATAAAACACTTTTAGATCTGTTTTAGATAAAGACCTCAATCAAGAAGAACATATTCAAAAGTAGAATAAATTGAAGTAGATCATAAGGGAGACCAAATGATAGAGTGCTAAATTTTAATCTAACTGAATCTGCAATGATCAGCCTTCTAATTAAATCTGAATGTTAGCAAAGCTATTCAAATCCTTGGTCCAAGGTCAGGAGGGATTCACTGGGGGCCTAGACCATGTGGATATCCCCCTCCCTTTTTTTCCCCAATGATTTTATTGGGGGTTTTAATAACTCTTATAACATTTAATACAACAATTGAATCAAGCATATTTGTACACATGTTGCCATTTTCATTTCCAAATATTTTCTGTTTGAGTCCTTGGTATAAGTTCCTCCTCCCCACTCCTTTTTTAATAAATAATTTTATTAGGAACTTCCCCTTTCCTTTTTTAAAAAAAAATAAACAAAACAAAACAAAAACTGAAATAGATTTAAAATGGTTCAAAGTGTAAGAGAGATCAACTTATAAGATATTTCATTTTGACCTACATTGTCCATGATTTGCTATACAACTGACATCAGGAGTATTCACGTATTTCAACTTAGATTGGAAGATATTCATTGGAGATATAATCCATGCATGTTTATGAATGTTACTTCCACCCTCTTGAATGTCATTCGTGACATAATAAATTGCATGATTTTCTGATTTAAAATGACAAATACCGTTCATTTCACCTACCTAATGCCAAAAACCAGTATTTATATGTTCCCTTTCATTTATCACAGCTTCTAATTTCATAGATTCATATTTGCTATATTTCAAGTGGCAATTATTAGTTGATATCTGAAACTGTTCCTTGTCATTTTGAGTCATAGTTCATCGGAAAGTGATATTCCCCAAGGTTTTGCTCTGGAAAATTTACTGTATTCATATTATTGTGGTCTAAGCTCTTTAGAGAAGACAGCTCTTTCTCAATCATATTTTGAGAAACTTCTGACCCTAAGGGGCTCATTTTTGTGATGATAGCTGATAACATTTCATGCTATTCATAAAGTTTTCATTGGCTAATACTCTGAAGTGGACAGCCTATTCCTTCTGTATAGTCTGATCTTACTCTGGACACACTGCTGAAGCCTGCTCACTTTGGGTGATCCTGCTGTCTTCTGAAATATTGATGACATATCTCCCAGTATTTTAGCAACATACCAGCAACCACAGTACAGCTAACAGAGTAATTAGCTACTGAAAACCTTATGAATAGCAGCAGAAGGTTTGCATATACTAAAACTTCATCACTAGCAACAAGACTAGGTCATAGATAGTGCCAGAAGTTGAGCTTCTCCATTTGGAAGGCACCCAAAATATGAGTGAAGAAGAGCTGCCTTCTCAAAGCCAAGTTGAGCCAAGTGATGGGAATGGAGTCAAACCTTGGGGGCCTTCACTTCTTGATGTGTCCAACTCAATATGAAAAGAAACAGCTACAAACATCTATTAATAGTTGGGACTTTGAATGTATGAATCTGGGAAAATTGGAAGTTATCTAAAATGGAAGACTGATTTTGTAGGCATAATGGAGTTGAAATGAATTGGTATGTAGCATTCATACCTCACCATACTTCAAATGCATCATTTTTTTGATATATTAAAAAGACATTTTATTGGGAGATCATACAGTTCTTATTACAATACATCCATCCATCATGTCAAGCACATTTGTACATATGTTGCCGTCATCATTTCAAAATATTTTCTTTCTACTTTAGCCCTTTATTCATGTCTTACACTGACTGATGCCTCCCTATCTTCAATGCCCAAATCTTAAAATGAACACAAAGTGATTGAAAATACCCCAGAGTGAGCCAGGGAAATTTTATTCCTCAAAGTGGCATTCCTGCTCCTCAACACTTTAAAAACCCCTCATACAGCATATTTTACCAATGCAATGCTTTGCTTATCTCTTCACTGCTGTTTCCATGTATATTGACTGTGAAGACAAGCAAGATAAAATCCTGGACACTTCAAACTTTTCTCCATTTGTCATGATGCTAGCTATTGTTCCAGTTATCAGACTGATATTTTCATTTCATTGAATTGCAATCCATCTTTTAGGAGGCACCCCTTGATCTTCATCAGCAGATGTTTAATTCCTTTTCACTTTCCGCATGGAAAGCTCAGCCATCTACCTATCAAAGTTGCTAGCAACCCTTTCTTACACCTTAATGCTGAGTTCTTTTTTACTTTAATTTAGCTTCTCCTATTATTTGTTCAATGTACATATTAAATTATTATGGTGAAAAGATATAACACACCTTTCTAAATTTTAAGCTATGTGGTGGTACCTGGCACTTTTCAGTGGCTGTCTCTTGATCAATGATTACAAACAAAATGAAATGTTCAGAATTTTCTCAAGGTGATCCACAATTTGTTTAGATCCACACCATCAAATGATTTTACAAAGTCAGTTAAAAGGAAAGAAACCAGCGGTTCTCAACTCGTGGGCCCCAACACCTTTGGGGCTTGTTTGATCCTTTCACAGGGGTTTCACAATTCATAACAGTAGCAAAATTGCAGTTATAAAATAGCAACAAAAATAAACTGATGGTTGGGGCTGGTCACCATGACATAAAGAACTATATTAAAGAGTCATGGCATTAGAAAGGTTGAGCACCACGAAAGTCAATATTTCTGTAGTATTCCAGGCTTTGAGCAAAGGTCTGTCTGATGTTAGTATTACATCCCTTGTTCCAAGTCCCCTTCTGAATCCAGCCAGAACCTCTAAAAGTTCCCGGTCAAGGCACTGCTGCGATTGCTGTGGGAGGAGCTTTAGCAAACTTTTACTTGCATGTGAGATCTAGAATAATATTCAATAATTTTGAAATTCTCTGGAGTCGCTCTCCTTCGGAAGGTGTATGAAATGCATGTCCTCCATGGGGTGAGGGAGGAAATGTTCTAAATTTGATTGTGGTAATGATTGTACAACTCTTCTCATGACTAGATATTGAATTATGTGATATGTGGATTAAAGGTCAATGACACTGTTGTTTAAAAAATCAACCAAACAGTGCACATGGAATGATGATACCTGTTTTTCATTTTGGTATAGACCCAAAGCACAGCCCCAGAAGCCGTCACTCTTCCTGCCCTGTGTCCCCTTGCCTTGAGCTATCCGTGTCCTCAGGTAGCCTACTACTGGCTCTCCACGAGTGCAGTGGTTGGAGAAACTTCCAGTCATTGATCTAGAGTAGAATCTCCTTCTCTATGACATGTCTGCCCTCATGTCTAAGGAAACTAGGGATTAGTTTTCCCTCAGCTGTGTCCAATGAATTATAAGGACATGGTTGCATAGCTCTGTGCCAGGCACAGATGGGGGAAAAGAAGTGGAAGCCCAGACACAAACTCTCAGGCAGAAAAAGGTCTTGGCTTCGGATGCCCCTCTATGACCAAGGATAACAGGGCCTTTCAAGAGAGCACTGCACGCCAGCCTCTAAGAGGTTTGTTGAAACAGCTCCCTATTTCCTCCTGCTGCACAAAAATGTGTCTGTGTCTCCTTGTTCTTATGTGTACTTTATGCATGTGTGTTTCTATGCATTATTAAACTTCCCTTCTTGGAATAAACACAGCCAGAGTGTTCCTTACAGACAAAGATGGCAATGTGGCATCTCACATACTTTGGAACTATTATCAGGACAGACCGTTTCCTGGAGAAGACATGATGTTAACCGTAACTCGGTCTTATTTTTGGAAAATGGTGTTTAACTGGTTGAAAAAGTCACTCACTAGCAAATTTTGAAAAATAATTTTGTATTAATCCTATTGGGTGTTTTCCCATAGATATTGGTATGCTTACATATTTTATACCTTTTGTTAGTTGATATCATAATTTACAATAAGTGTTTTGAGGATATTGATTCCATTTTGTACAATTTAGATAAATTGCATTTGATTGTGGTGTATAGTTCTTTAAAATGTTGACTTCAATTTGCTGACATATTGTTTAAGCATTTTGTATTCAGATCTATTCTAGTTAATATCTGTATTTTTCATTCCAGCAAAAATGTGCCCTTTAAACAAAGAAGGATGCATTCCAGTCAGTTGGACAGGTAATTGTCTTGCAAATATCTTGGCATAAACTAATAAATGTTTACACCCCTCAACAGTAGTTTAAAACATCTTAGTTTGTATTTAGCCAATTCCCAATGATTTGCTTTTTTTGCTAAAACCTTCAGTACAGCTTGATTTTTTTTCCCAAAACTATGGTTCTTGATTATATTGCTAGCTCTTAAAATGGTTTAATATTGGCATGCTCCTTTTCATGTAGTGATTGTGTTCCTACCTTCTTTTAATACATCTTGTAGTATTCAATATTTTCCCTATTATATCTTTTAATAGTGTAATCTAAGCTTAAGTTTTTCTTCAGTTAAGTTCTTTAAGCTTATTATATGCTGATAATACCCTTCCATTTTTGTTTTCTAGCTTCATGTATTTGCATAATTCATTATAATATTTTGCTTTGTCTTCTTCCACTGCCTTTTGAAATGTTAAGTTTAGCTCTTTCATTTAAGCATTCTTTAATTTCCTTTTACTATTCTGCAATCAAGAGTAAATTTTATAGTCTCTTCTGGTCTCTAGTTGGATCTTTTCTTATTTCTTTATCCTATTCTTTTTCATTGCTTTCTTGTAGATCATGTTATTGATTTCATCCCACAGACCTCTGACAGGTCTTCTGCCATTTGTGTTCTGTCAATTGTTGTGGACTGTTGAAAAAATGTATAAATTTGACTTGGCTGAAATACATACAAAATCTTCTTAAGAGGTGAGGATGGTAGACTTTGTCTCATGTACTTTACACATGTTATTAAGAGATCACAGTCCATGGATAACAATATCATGTGTGGTGAAATGGAAGGACAGTAAAACAGAGGAAGACAATCTAATACAAAGGTTGACACAATGCCTGTAATGAAATAACAATTATGAGGATGGTGTTTCTATCTGTTGCATATGACATCACCAAGAATTGAAACTGACTTGAGAGCACATAGCACCAACAATGTCAATAGCTTTGTTGCTCCTTAAAATGATAGTAAATTTTAAGCTCTAGCGATTAAATATAAATTATACTAGAATTTTGTATAACTTCCAGTTTTATGTGCTATTGTAGTGAATAAATTAAATTTATCCTGCTCTCTTTGTCCTGTCTTAAGGACTGAAATAGTCTGATGAGAATGTGAACCTTAATGTACACAGTCTAATATCAAGTTGGTAGCCACATTATTGTGTGACCTGCAGTAAGCTATTTAAGCCAAACAATAGCATAATCTGGCATTATAGAGTGCAATATTGGATTCTAGAACTGAAATATGATTTGGGAATTAAATCACTGTCTCCTGCTTTGTCGCCTAATCCTCCCATCTTATCGCACGCTATTTTTGCCAAGCAGCCACCTGAGATTTTCTTATAAATAATCAGAGGTGGGAAATTACCTATGTCATAGTATGTAATTGCCCCAAACTTGAGTAAACAGATTTTTTTTTGTTTTTTGGGGGGGCATTACTGCCCTCTGATGGTGGGAGTAGGAGGCCCAGCCTTTGCTCCAGTGGAGCCACTGCTGGTATTGAACCTCCACCCCAGTGGGTCGCAGTTCTGTGTACAATCACTATGCCACCGGGACTCAGCCCAAGCAAACAGATTTTTTGATAATTTTACCTCTGAAAACTCATACATTTTTAAGTTAACCTTCTGAGTAGATTGCTATAATTTTTAATATGAGACATAAGAACCAATGCCAAATTTAATGAGTAGAAATTTATATTTGATCTAAGTATGAAAGGTATAACAATAGAAAAAGAGAAAAAGGTAAATAAAGATCTCCTCTCTTCAAATTACAATAAAATGTTTTCAATATATTATTATTATGCACAATTTTACTAAGTAAACAAGGCACACCCTTAACTTACCAAAATGAAGAAAGTATATAGTGATTAGTTGGTATTCATGAAAGATATTTCAATTAATCTCCCCTTTCCATCTGACATTTTATCACAAGAGCAGAGGGACAATATAAAAGACTGGATACATAACATTAGAATGTTGTATTAACTCAAAGTTTTACAGGGATATGATTCAACTTTAGATTCTCCTTAACCATGGGTAGAGACGAGAAATACAGAGAATATGTGTGGATGATAAGATGTATTTTGTGGGTAGGTCTACATTCATAGGTATTATGTCTTATAGTTTTTTAAAAAAATTAGGAAAATACAGTCCAAAATTTAGATCTAACTTGATGATTGTTGTATTTAAATTGGACATTTTGGGTAAATATAAATATATTCAAACTAGTCTACATTTAATGCATTTTAAAAGTATAGGTTAAGTATATTTTAGGCTAAAAAGGCAACTTGGTCTATGGTCGCATATTATATTTTGTAATGATGCTTCAATTGCTTCAATTTTATTAGAAAAGCATTTGTTTATTAAATTTTAATAGAATGTAAAATACATAAATATAATAGTGGTAATTTCTTGGAGTTTATTCAGAATTAAAAAATCATATTTTAAGTGTAATCCAGTATCCATTGGTAGAAAAGGAGGGAGGACAAACATCCTAGTTGGGGAAAAATGACTAGCAACACTTTTAAGGACTTTCAGGTGGGAGCATGCTTGATATGATGCTCTTAATAGGCCACATGATTGAGATTTTGTAGAACCCATGGGTACCCAGGGCATGTACTATAGAATGCTGCAATTTTTAACCCTGGTTATTCCAGATGTATTTTCCAGGGGACATATAATAAGTATGCCTTATAGAAACCTCATTAGATAAACTAGGTTCTACTTCTAACACCTCCAACCTGAGGATTTATGAAAATATGTGATGTGTGAAGAATCAGAAGACAACTGTTTGAAGAGTATTATGGCTCCAGTAGATGGACTAACACGTACTACTTCAATGCCCTGCTTATTGTATCAATATATGCATTATTCTGACAAAACTGTGTCTTACCTTGTGAATGAATATCATTCTAAGCTTTACCTGATCACCAGCTTCTGTTCTTTATTCAAATCATATCCAGTCACATAAGGATTTATACGGCAAGAGCCTACAATTCATGTATTGTGAATTGTTGCTATGCTACACTTGTTCAATCTCCTTTCTCAATAATGTTTTAAAATTATTACCATAAGCTTATCAATGACGCTCTAAACAAAAGTCATTGTGCACTAGGGAAATGATCAATAAGACTCGCTACCATCAAATAGCAATGACATCACTAAGGTGAACTTAGTGATAAGAAACATGGATTCAGTGTGTTCATAAATGTTAGGTCACTGAAAAAGACCAGAATTCAAATGTAGATTCACACATAGATAGTCTGTGGATTTTAGATAATATCAATTTAACTGAGATGATCATCCAATAGCAGTTGTAGCAGTTCACTGACTGATAGAGGTTCCATCCAGATCCAGAAGAGAATATGAAACAAGGCTATCAATTCTTAAGCCAAGTGATTCTTGGCTAAAATCAAAGAATGCTAGAAAAATGTTTGCTTATGTCTTATTGACAATGCCTAGGCATTCACCTGTGTAATCATACTAAAATATGGATAAATGAAAAGAATGGGAATTTCAGAACAATTCAGAACTTGTACATGGCTCCAGAGGCAATTGTGAAAATAAAACAAGAGAATGCTGCATGCTTCAAAAATCAGGAAAGGTTTTGTCAAGATTGTATCCTGTCTCCATACTTCTTCAATCCTTATTCTGAGCAAATAAACATGGAAATAGGACTATATGAATAATTACGTGACATTAGGTTTGGAAAAAATTTCAACAGCCTGCACTATGCAGATGACACACTTTGTTTGCTCAAAGTGTGGAGGACTCGGCACACTTGCTGATGAAGTGTAATGACTGCCTTCACTATGTGCTATAAGTCAATGTAGGGAATACTAAAATTCTTATACCTGGACCAAGAACTAATATCATGATAAATGGGAAAAGGTTTGAAGTTACCCCAGATTTTGTCTTCCTTGGATTCACAATCAATATTTATGGAAGCAGCCATGAGAAGATCAAAAGATGAATAGCATTAGGCAAATTTACTGCGTAAGTCCCCATTAGAGTGTTGGTTAACCATGGTATTACTTTTAGGACTAAGACATGCCTGGTTCAAGCCATGGTGTTTTCTATCACCTCATATGCACATGAAAGTTGAGACGGTCAAAGAAATGTGATACAGCCAAATTGTGGTACTGGAGAAAACTAGTGGGAAAAAATCATGGCTTTCTTCTCTAATGCTGCCTATGAAGGATGAAGACATCTGCCACTGCCATCCTGGTTACCCTCAGACCTCTGGTAAACCCCACAATTTTCTAAAAGAGGACCAAGAAGTCCATCAGGCACCAATCAGAGAAGGTTCAAGGGCCAATCTTAATTCCCAACATTGGTGATGGGAGCAGCAAGAACACCCAGCATATGCTGTCCAGTGGTTTCCGCAAGTAGCTGGCACACAATGTCAAGGCACTGGAAGTGCTGCTGCTGTGCGACATGTCTCACTGTGCAGATATTTCTCACAGAAAGACAACCTAGCAGCCATCAGATTCACCCAACTCAATGCGGGGCTACATAGTGAAGACAATTAATAAATTGCTTATTTGTGAGTTTTATTTGTGTTACATAAAATCATATAGGAAAAAGGAAAAAAGAAACAGCATGGACTGATAAAAGGACAAACTGATCTGTCTTGGAAGAAATACAGCCAGAGCACTTCTTAGAGCAAGGGATGGAGACACTTCCTAATATATTATTTGGACAAGGTGTTAGCCTGAGTAGAAGAAGAACCTCAGGTAGGTGTATTGGCACCATGGTTGTAACAATGGACTCAGTACAGGAATAAGTCCGAGGATGGTGCAGGGCGGGGCAGTGAAACATTCTGTTATGCATGAGGTCTGTGTAGGTCTGCATCCACTCAGAGGCACATAACAACAGCAACAGCATTTTATTTTATTGGAAAAAAAGATATTTAGAGAAATTATGTTCAAAATATAATAACAAAACTAAAACCAGGATTTCTTTACTGAAAAGAAATTGTAATTTTCCATTTGCTTATTTATTTTTAAGCTTTTTCTTTTTAATTGTGAATCAGGTGAGCATTTAGAAAGCAGATCATAGTTTTACATTAAACAATTCATCTGACTTCCCCTTGAATGACCCCTTTCCCACCATATGTTTTCCACAATCTCCCTCTTTTTGGATATTGTCTCCCACTTCCCCCAAATAACACTTGTCTATCCTGTGATTTCGTATCCCACACTTTCCTTCCACTCCTACCACTAAGAACCATCAAACTCCATTTCTTTTACTGTGCAAAATATTTTCTTGATTTTTAAAATAACTATCATCTCATAATATTAGTCCTATAATATCCTACAGATTTATGCAAGGCATTAGTTGTTTCACAGTATTTTTTTTGTTATTGCTCTTACCGTTGTATAGTATTCCATTGTGTGAATGTACCATGATGTATTTATCCATTCTTAGACTTATCCATCCACTCATAGACATTTGTTTTTTCTTTCTTTTTTTTTACTTTAAAAAATACCACTTTATTTATACTCATGTATGAAAAAAAGCTGTATTATCATGTTTACATACATACCAATATATGAAGCAGTTTGATAAAGAATCACCTCTAAATTTCATAAAGACCATACCATTATAACACTGATTGGTTATATATTGATAGCAGAGTGGGGATGGGGAGGGGGGTGTTCAGTTGCTCTACTTTGAATTTTAGCGATGTGATTTCTTCTCAATTAGCAAGTTGACTAGACTGTAAAACAATATGTACCTAAGAAAAGTTAGTGATTGTACTGACTTTATGACTTTTGCTACACCTTTGTATTTTCCTCACATTCAGTGTAAAGAAATAAAACATAATAGTGAGAAAAACAGGTTCTCCTCATTATTCACAATAAAAAGGGTCGCTGCTTTCCGCAGGCCTGGGGACATTTGTTTTTTCTCTCTTCATGCAATTATAAATATTAATATAATAGACATCAGTGGCATATGTCTGTTGTTATTTGGACTCTTGTATTTTTAAAATACCATGTAGAGAGATGACAGGGTAATGTGATATTACTAGTCCCAATATTTTGAGGAAGAATCGTACTAGTTTCCATAATAGCTATACCATTTACTGGCCCATTAACAATTGAAGACACTTGAAGTACTTCTTAGCCCTGTCCAGAATTTGTTTTCTTGAATGTTGTAGTGAAGTGACATCTCCTCCTTTTTTTGACTTACATCTTTAAAGTGGCTAATGATCTTATGAATATCTCCCTTTGTTTTCTATCTGAATGTCTTCTCTGAAGAATCATCTTTTCATGTCATCTAGTCATTTAAAAATTGGATTATTTTTCTTTTTCTTGCTGATATATTAAAGTCTTACATAGTGTTAGCCCTTTTAGGGGTATGTAATTTCCAAAAAAAGAAAATCCCAGGCAGTGGGATTTGATTTTACTATTTTGGTGGTGTCTTTTGATGAACATTAGTTTCTAAAATTTAGAAAATTTCAGTCATCTGTCTTGTCTTTTGCTGTGCATAATTTCCTTACTATAAAAATAGTTCTGTACCATGAAAAAATAATAATTCTTGTCTTTCCTTCTTACCTTTTCCCATAGTCAAAATTAATAGTATATCTTAGTCACCATCAGGTAAGCTAAAAAGTAAATCTTTGAGAAGAAAATATAGGCAAATATCTCTATTTACCTGTAATAGGCAAACATTTTGCATGAAGGTCACAGATGAAATTATCATTTTAAAACTGAATTGAAATAAAATTATTATTTTCTATTGACTAATTTCTGACAGAAAGCGAAAAGACACTCTGCAGGCCAGCAGAAATTATTTATGATATTTTTATCTAAGGACTTGACACCCAAATCTATTTTAAAAATTCAATGTAAGTCAATTAAAAAAATCTAATTCTTTCAATTAAAAATTGACAAGGGGTTTTAACAGCATTTTATAAAACACTACATCTGAAGGGCCATTGCTTATGGCTGAAAGATCCAAACATCATTAACGAATAAGGGAAGCCATATTAATATGCGACAGAACCAAAAATTGTCCTCCAAAATTTAGCTAGAAGGGCAAAAAAAATCAATGACACAGAAGCCAAGTTATTCAGTTGATTTCAGCTTATCATGGGACTGATTTTCTTAAATGGCATATTTTTGGATCTGATGGGTTTGAACTACTGACATTTGGATTAGTGGCCCAGCGCCTAACTCACAACCTCATCAAGACTCACTGTGCAACAGAAATTCTATACTAAAAGCTAAACAGTATTAAGACCCAAGTAATTCTTATGCAGGGCTTACTGGTATATAAAAATTATACAAAACTTCAGTAAACAATTTCGAGGGATGGTGATGGTTCAGCAGTACACATCTTTTCCTTGAGTACAATGACATAGGTTGATTTTGGGGCCAATGTCCTTCCTGTGCAGCTGCTTTGCCACACGAACCTCGTGTGTTTCTATGATGCTTAAGGATTTCATCAGAGCTTCCAGATCAAACCAAATTAGGAAGAAAGGTCTAGTACTTCTGGAAACTCTTTAATGAAAGCCAGACAGATTATAGCAGTCCACTCCACAATTGTATCTAACACAATTGCATGAGTTATTGTGATGATTGTTATGAGTTGATGATAATTCAATGTCAAACAGCAACAATGATAATCATCATGTCCTTATCAGGTAATGTTGCACATTTGTAGCTAAGTACTTATTTAATCTAAAAGATAACTTGACCCTCAAATACATATTGAAAAATAGCCATTGTTAAGTATATAATATCTAAACAGGTAAGTAACTTTGGTCATGAGGGTAAGAAGGTAATTTATGTGAATATAGTGTACTCACATAAAAATAATATATGAAAATAGTATATTTATGGAGCTTATAGCATAGAACATTCTGACATATGTCTACAGATGTATGAAAAGATCTGTGTATAATAGGTATGATACTTTCAGGTTGTTTAGCTAAATATCATATTGTGGTGTGCATAGGAGAAAAATTAGATGGGATATGATCACATCTGACTCTTAGAAAATGCACTCTGTCCTAGAGTTCAGCACAATTTATATGTGGAAACAAGAAGTATAGACTAGGGAAGCAGAATATAGAACAACAAAAGCAGGGTGGATATTTATTACCAGCTACAAAATTATCAGCCAGAATAGATGAGGGACTACACTAGAGTGGGGTGGGAATGGAGGTGATGATAAATGCATTTCACTAACACATTTGCAACAGTCACAAACTAATGCGCAAATTTTATATTCCTTGTATCTTTCTGTGTTCATGCTGCTCCTAAAGTTGAGTGGGTTAGACTGCATATGGCTAATTAGGTTCCGCAACAATTTCCCTTAGTATATTTAGTTTGTAACTTTAAATGCTCATGTTCTCATTATCGCACATGCCCAGACCCCGCACTATGGATGCTTTAATATGGGCATGGCAGAAAGCCACAATTTTAAAGGTTAAGGCTCTGCCTACATTACCCCCACTGGAGATTGCTGGTAAGAGGCAATAGAAATCTGCTTAACTTGCAATTGCTTATGCTTAATTGTATGAGAAAATCCATTTCTTGAAGTAGGAGTCTTAAGTGCCAGAAAGATTCACATACACTTGATGGAAACATTCTGTCTCAGACACTCCCATGTTAATACTTTACAAGTTAAGACCCATTTTATGTAACATCATTTGGTGTGGTGAAGAATACCGAATGAGGAGAATATTTTAACAGGATAACATTGAGAATATAATGGACCTATACTCTTAGCTGATGAGGGAAAGCTTATAAAATTACATCTCTAACTAAACAAATAAAATGTTTCATTCTCAATGGTTATTGGTTTCATTTTAGTTTAGTTTCTAATTCTTCTCATTTTGTGCCAAGACAATTGGGGAGAATTCAGACACAAGGAATTCTTGTTTAAAACACGTAGGCAGTCCCAAGACCCAACCAAAGTGAAACACAGTGAAAGTTTCAAGACAACTGGCATACAGAAACTGTGGGTCAATTGATATGTTTTCTTAAATAAATTGTTTTTTTAAAGGTTGTTTCATAAAAAAAGGGTTGTTTCATATCTCACAGTTTCTATTACTTAATATTCCACATAGTATATGCTTCCTGCTCTCTAATTCCAGAAAGTTTTGCAGTCTCAGAAATCCTCTACTGCAGTGGTTCTCAACCTTCCTAATGCCATGATCCTTTATTATAGTTTCTTGTGTTGTGGTGACACTCCAACCATAAAATTATTTTCACTGCTACTTCGTAGCTATCATTTTGCTACCGTTTTGAATTGGGGAACTCCGGTGAAAGGGTCACACGACCCCAAAAGTGTTAAGGCCACAGGTGGAATACCGCTGCTCTACAGTATTGCCGTAAGGATGGGTATCTAAAGCATCTATTACTGATGGCATCAATCCAGGACTTTGTGTTTGCGTGTTACAATTGTCCTTCCTGAGAAAAACTAGAGGACAAAACAAGGTGGTGTCTTGACGTTAATGGATTTTTGAAAAATTTTGCAACTATGGGTTAAGTGACTAGGTAATGGGCTAGATTTGAGTGTTAAAAGGATTGAAATGGCTAGACCAGGTTGTTTTTTAACGTTACACAATTTTACTAATCAAACTACAGTGGTGGATTAAATAAGCAATGCATTCTTTGAGAAAGGTGCTAAATGACACACCAATAAAGGCATTCATAATATGCTTATGTATTTATTTTCTATTTGTGGCACATAAAATTATATAAGATTTGCTTTATATGTCTGATCAATGACTATTCATAAGTAAGCTATTATTAAATTATTTCTGAAAAGCCATAGTTTTATTTTATACTTAGCTTATGCAATTAAAAGCAGCTTTCATCCATAAATGCTATGTTATCAATATATGTGTTCCACTGACTAAACAAAACCAAATTCATTGTCATTGAGTCAAATTCAACTCATAGAAAAGAAATAATTATCTGCAGTTAAGAGAAAAGACCAACCTGTTTATGTTCCTTATAGTCAAAAGGTTTTAGCAACTAATCACTCAATTCAAAAAATAGCTTAATATATGTATTCTTTATTCATGAACACTGGCCAATTTATTCACCCAGAAGTTAAGGAGAGTGGATTTACCAATCAAGTGACTCCTGTGATCATTTGATTTTTGTAGTTATCAATTGTTAACTCTTAGTTGTTCATCCCTGTGAGTTGGAGAACAGAATTTTCCCTGAAATTTATTTTAGCTAGTGCTATCATTTACAAAAGCAGTTGACCAGGAATTTTATCCTATGAGACCACAGAAAAACTTATACCATCAATCTCTGATTTAGAAAGTATTGACAAAATACACTTATGACATAAGCATCTTTCTTGTGAACATAAACATATTATTCATGTCCTATTACATGGGAGAAGAATGGCTGTGAAAAGCATCAGAGATGACTTGTTGGATTACTGTATAGCAATGGCCTTATGAACCTTTCAATATGCTTCAAATACCTTAATTAAGATTAAAAAGAAAAATTGTGGGAAGAAATTAAAGTGACTTGTAGCTTTGTGTAGACAACATCGTTACATTTCTCCCCTTACCTTTGCTATTGAGTTGACTCAGATTCATGTGGGACGTAGTAGAACTGATCCAGAAAGCTGTCCAGGTAGTAATATTTAAAAACTAGTGGCAGCCAAAGTGATGGTTAACTATGTGTGCAACTTTGGACCTGCCGGTTTTAGTATGTGGAGTCTTGAAGTATTTGGATGCCTCCGGAAGGCCTGTGTGACTTCTAGCTCCTGTAAAGCTATGTAAGCCCCATTTCCAATGAAGGTTATGCACTCACCTCTGGCTCTGTCCCCTGGACCAAGGGAAGAATACATCCAAACAGGGCTTTTGGTTACCTTTTACTCTCACCTCTCCCCCAACCCCAAATAATAGCCTTTTTTTTCTTTCATTCTCATTTCTCAAATTAAAGCTTTCCTTTCTTCTTGTTTTTTTCCAAAGTTTTTGAAAAAATTTTCACAAAAATTTTCCTGTACTTTTCTTATTCTTCATTCTCCATTATTCTTTCCGTTTTGAAATTTCTATTTATTCTTCAGCATGACTTGACTGAATTAGCAACCCCCATGTGACTTAGAAGTACTTTCAACCCTAAAAACTGCACTGCGTTACAGAAAGCAGTCAATCTCAGTATATGCACGCACACACACACACACATGCACACCACAAAAATAGAGACCAAGTTACAAACAACACTCATACCAAAAGGAAATGTTTGATAATGCAAAGGCTCTGAAATTACAAGAAAAAGTATGTTCAACAGATGATGAAACAGTTTGAAGTAATAAAAGAGAAGTAAAAAAAACTACAGACCATACAACAGCCACGACAGCCCAAAGACAATAAATAGAGTTCTAGAAAACTAGTAATAAGATAGCAAAATTGAAAAGGAACCATTGAGGTAATGGAAAGCTGAATTAGTGGCCTGAAAATAGTTTGGTCTACTTCAACATACTACAGGTACAATGAACAGGAAGAGCCAAGGAGTCTGAAGAAAAGCAGGAGGAAACAAACAAACAAACAAAAATCAGAAACCAAATACATATACATGGAAAAAAGAGTAGAATAAATACTTTATGTAATCTTCCCTCACAGTATAAGAAAAGAGAAAATAACAATCCAGGATTTGAGAAAACCCTACACAGGATATATTCTGAAAGAAAAACATATAACCCATAATAATCAAACTTTCCATTATCAAAAAAAAAAAAAAAAACCCTGAGAGCCACTGCAGGAAAAGAGCAGTCTTCTACCAAGAGAACCAAATAGGATTAGGCTTCAACTGCTCAGCCGAAAACTTCTAGCCAAGAAGACAATGAGATAACACATATAAAACCCGGAAAGAAAAAATAATGCCTAATCAAAATTCTTATTTCTAGAAAAAAATCCTTTGAGTATGAGAGAGAAATAAGGATATTTTCAGGCAAGGAGAAATTGTTTTGAATTATGAACATGAGACCAGCATTATGAAAAATACTACAGGGAGGAGAGTGGAAAGGTAATCACACACTTAAAACAGTGATCAAGAGCACAGAAATAAAGGAAGTACAAATGAATCAATAAAACCACAAATCACACAAAAATGACAGGAACAAAGCCATATATACCAATAATGATACTGAAATTTAATGTGCCAACCACCAAGCACTACAAAGCAGCCGAATGGATAAGAAAATAAAGTGATTAACATACTTCTTACATGAAACTCTAAACATACACAACCAAAACCCCCAGAAAAATGCCATGATGCTAAAAACTTTATTAAAAGTGTAAAAAGAAAGCCCACAAACTGGGAAACATTATTGAGTAATGACATAACAAAGCACTAATTTCTAAGATCTACAGAATTTTGGAAGTTTTCAATAAGATAAACAAACAAACAAAAAGCTAATAGCCCTCTAAGAAAGTGTACAAAAGACGTGAACAGAGAATTCACCAAGGATGACACTTGAATGACTAATAAACCCACAAGAAAATGCTCCAGGTCATTTGATATCCAGGAAATGCAAGTCAAAACAATGAGATACCATCTAATGCCAACAAAACAAATAAACTGAGAACAACAAATTAGAGACAATGTGGTGAGAGAAGAACCCTTATCCATTGCTAGAGGACTTGCAAATACTGACAACAACTGTGGAATGCAATATAGTAATATTTAAAACAGATGGAAATTGAACTTCCATATGATCCAGCAATACCATCACTGGCATATGCTCAAAAGATATAGGAGATAGATCACAGACATTTGCTCCCCATGTTCATTGCAGTATAGTTCACAATAACAAGCTGAGAAAAGCTTGTTTCCCATCAATAGAAGAGAGGATTAAAAGTAAAACAAACAAAAAGCTATGGTACATAGCTACAATGGAATACTACATATCCCTTACAAAAAAACGATGATAAGCACTTCAAGTCATGTGTGGTGGGATCTGGAAGACATTATGCTGAGTGAAGTGAGTGCAGCACAAAAGGACAAATAGTGTATATGTCCACTGAGGTAGGAACAAGCAGCAGAACAAGCTCAAGCTTGCAGGCCATGCAGTCTTCTGGCTGGGGATCAAACAGCCTGGTAAAGAGTTAGACCAGTGCCACATCTCATCTGCTCCAGGTGAATGCAGTGTAGATCTCTTGCCAAATGCACCCCTTGACACCTGGAATCAAACGTTGGGGGAGGGGGATGTGTTGTCTGCTATAGTAGCCATGCCATAGGGATGAGGCTTGTTGATGGTAGGGGCAATATAGGAAAGAGAGAGGGAATGGTCAAGCTTGGTTGAATATGGATGCTGGCCTCTTGAAGGGAGGGGAGGGAAGACTGACCACCTGGTGCAGAGACTAAGGATGTTCTTAGGATCATTAGGTGGGGAGGGTCTTTAGTGATTACGTAGCTGGAGGGCATAATTAACTGAGGGTGTTTAAGGTCTCTCAGCCATCCATGTCAGATGTTGTAGTATGCTAAGACACTAAATCCATGATCTTCATGCTGCATGCCATGCTCCCGAGGCTGCATGGGGAAAGTCCCAAATGAGAACTCCACTTGGTGAATTTGATTCTACCTGAGAACATACTTTAAACCTGAGAACTTAAGCCAGAAAACACATGGTATCTGAAGAAGCAGAGGACATCTGTACCAAAAGCAGTAGGTTGGCAAGCAAAATCTTGCTATATCAGTGTTCTGTGTGCTGTAGAAAGAGACGTATTCTTTTGGCAACCCTCTGACAATCATTCTGTTATATTTTGCTTATGCTTGTTTATACTAAGGTGCATTTCAGAGGTCACCATTGGAACCCGCCCCTCTTGAAGCTATGTCATTTGTTTCTTTGTGTTTCAGTAAATGAAACCCAGGGATATTGAAACTGTAGGGAAAGAAAACCAACCAGGATTTGGTTTTGGGGAAACAGGATATAGAGGAGTGGGTGTGATAAAAGGGAGATGATGTCATGAAGTCCAATATGGAAAAATATGTTTGAGTACTGATGATGGAAGCAATTGTACAATTGTTTGACTTGATTGAACTATGGCATGATATGGCATTACCTCCCAAGTTACAACAAATTTAAAAACATAAAAAAAGGAAAGCATATATCCAGCAATAAATTTGGGGCTCACACTATATCCTAGCTCCAATTTAAGAATAATCAGTTCTTACTTCATGACCCTGCTCAACACTCACCTTCATGAACTGACCACTGAAGATAAAGGTGCTACAGCAAAGTGTGTTGAAGGAAGCAGATGGTGACCAGCTATCAATCCAAATAGTGCTTGGGGTCTTAAAGGCTGGTGTTCAAACCAGTAGCTTTCTAAGTAAAGAGTCAACTAAGTCCACAAGGAACAAAGCACACCAGCTTTTGTGATCCAAATATGATAATTGCAGATTATGAATCTAGTAAGGAGGAAAACATATGGGCTAAAATTATGAGGACCCAATTTGTGGAGGGCTATGTGGGATAATGGGAATTCAAGAACCATCTGCAGTATATCTAGTCAGGCTAAACTGCTGACCCATCTGTTTTAGTCACAGGCAAGAGTCTACAACAGTCTTACTATCAGACAGAGACCCTGGTCATCTTGATTATGCTGGTCATTTGATCACCCTATAGACGGGGCCTGATTTTTTTCTGTGTGCAAGTATATCTTACTGGTTCCAAGACTGAAATTTCTTTCTTGACCTTTTGAATGTTAATGGGGTTCTTTTCCTTCTTATGCACTATTTGCATTTTTTATCTGTGTATAGTTATGATTTTATCATTATAACCTTAATCTACATAATGATAATAACTAATACAAGAGGATGTAAGGAATACAGGAGTGGGCACATTTGTGATAGGAAGAGATAGGGGATATCAGGAGTCAATAATTAAGGCAAGGGGGAAGTAAGCATCAGAACGGATTGTGATTTAAAAACTCCTTTTAAAGCCAATGTAACCATGGGGGTTGGGGAGTGGAGTTCACCAGAATTGATATGGCAATGACTATAAAATTCTCTTAGATATGACTTAATGATTGAACTATTAAATTGTATGATATATAATCTGTGTACCTCAAAATTGTTGAAAAGGGAAATTAACAACACAATAATAATAGTAGAGGATATCAAGACATCACTCTTGAGAAAGGATAGATTATTAGGAAAGACAGATTATTTTTGTGTGATAAACACACAAAAGATGAAGAAGCATATTAACCAATCTGATATAAAGAGCATTTTACTCTGTACATTTCACTGTAGAGCAGCTACAACTGTTAAACAATCTGGTATTCTTACAATGATAGCAACACAGATCACTAGAATACATTAGAAGACCCAGAAATAAATTCATCCCCCGACAAATAAAACCTCAATAAGAAATACATTTTTAAAAGGTGAATATAGGATTAGAATAGACAGTGCACCAAAGAAGTCATCCAAATAGCCATCAAATCTATGAGGAAATGATTGCGATCACTAGAAATCTGGGAGTGACAAATCCAAACAACAGGGACATAATACTGAACACCAGTAAAGACGGCCAAGTAAATAACAGAGGGGGTGTGGAGAATAGCAAAGCTTGAAGAGGCTGCAGGGAGACTAGAGCACTTCTCTTGCTGATGGGACTGTAAATATATACTATTGTGGAAAGTCATAAGGTGCTGTGTCAAACAGTTGGGAAAAGATATTCCATAGGATGCAATAGAGAGTCTTTCTACTGCTTATATAGCCTAAAAAAGTCAGAGTTATAATACAAATAATTTCTCATCACAGCACAGTTCATAAATGCAAGAAGATGAAAATAACTTAATTGTCACTGATGGAAAATGAATCAAGAATCTATGGTACATATACACAGAGAAGTGTTCGCCATTGGAAAAACTGCTCCTAAGCTCCTAGAGCTGAGGAAAGAATAATTATTTCATCAAGGGCAGTCAAATATCCTTGAAATAAGAGCTACCCTCTCATGACATTTGTATCATTGAATTTACCAGCAATGATCCACAGCATGATGAAGATAGACCAGGAACAGCTCCAAATATGATCAAAGAGCACATGACATTTATACAAGCCGATAAACACATAGTCATATTTTTGATGGAAAGCCTTTTCTTTGATGATTCCTAAAAGCGATGCTTTTGTATTTTATCTGTTTTTTTTCTTTTAAAATCATTTTATTTGGGGCTACTGTAACTCTTTTCACAATCCATACATACACTCATTGTGTCAAGCTCATTTGTATATTTGTTGCCTTCATCATTCTCAAAACATTTTCTTTCTTCTTGAGCCCTTGGTATTAGTTTCTCATTTTCCCGTCCTTCCCCACAACCCTTTCTCATGAACTCTTGATAATTTATAAGCTATTATTTTTTCATGTCTTATACACTGTCCAAAATCTCCCTTAACCCTCTTTTCTGTTGAATGACCCTCAGGTAGAAGGTTATATGTAGATCCTTGTGATCAGTTCCCCTTTTCTACCTTCTCATTGTCCTCCTGATTTCACTACTCTCATTATGGGCACTGAGAGAATGATCTGCATTTCCAGTGCTTGTCTGTACCACTCCATATCCTTAAGGTAGAATTGGGATCATGACAATGGATGGGAGGGAGGTCATTAAAGAACTAGAGAAAAGTTGTATGTTTCATCATTGCTATACTACACCCTGACCGACTCATCTGCTGCCTGTGACCCTTCTTTAAGAGGATGTCCAGTTGCCTACAGATGGGCTTTGAGTCTTCTCTCTGCCCTCCCCCTCATTCACAATGATATGCTTTTTTGTTCTTTGATGTCTGGTACCTGAACCTATTGACACCACACGATCACACAGCTGGTGTGCTTCTTCTATGTGGGCTTTGTTAGCAGGCCACTTGTTTACCTTCTAACTTTATCTCTGTTTTACAGATAGTTTTAGGGATAAACATAACATTTTTGTTGGACCATAAGACACAGTTTTCCCCCACAAGTTGTGGGAAAAACTAGGGTGCGTTTTATGGTCTGAAGGTGTGGTACTTCAGAACATTTGTTTATGATCTCAAGTGCCCACTCACAGTCTGCTGATGTTTGCATGTTGTGGATTGTTGTTTGTTCAGGGGAAGTCTCACCTCCTGAAGTCTCAATGACAGTCAGTTCACATGATTGGCACTTTGCATGCCTCCCCTGATTTATGAATAGAAGTAATGATGATTCTTAACATCACTGCTGAGTTTATGTTGTCAAATATTAGTGTATTTTGCTTTGTCTTACTAAATATTCTAGTATACTGGTATACTATTGGGTTCAGAATATTTTTTCTTGTTTTCCTGCTCTAAAAACTGGGTATGTCTTATGGTCAGGTGTGTCTTATGGTCTGAAAAATATGGTATAGGAATCTCTGAATAATTAAGAATAAGTAATTATTTGAGAGTTTGGAAATAACAAAATAATATGAGTAGAAGTCAAAAGATCTGGGGAAAATACAAATGCATTAATGAGATGGGTATGAAGCATAAGGATCTTTGTTTCTCATGTCAGTGATTAAAAAGACTTTACTCTCATGGGAATGACAAATTCACCATTATGGGGTGCACTTTTTTTTTGATATTGATTGAAGAATTGTATGTATAAAATGCTGAATTGTAGGAGGCTCTAATAGAAAATGCCACTGTACTACAATAATTGGCTGATATTAGAGAAAGAATGCTATTACAGGAAGAAGTACAAGCTGCCCTGAAGGCAATATCAATTAAAAATGATTGGACAAAATGCCAACTACAATGGGTCCACTGGTTGGTGCATCCCTGGGAGCACTTAGTAGTCTATGGGAATACATTTGATGGGTAGCTACTTGGTCAATTGGTTACAAAAGTTCTGTATTTGTACTCAGTCCAAAGAAAATAAACTCAATAGAATGTGAAAATTATTGAGACATGTCATTACTATCACAAATAAATAAAATTAATATGAAGACAAATTTTGAAAAGGTGCATCAAGGCAAAGCAAGAAATTCACATTAGATGCTGAAGAGGACTTGGAAAGAAGTATTTTGTTGCTGACATCAGATGAGTCTTGGGTGAAGACAGAGAAATCAGGACAATGTAAACTTGTGGTTTAATCATGATGCAGAAGCATCTGAGTGTGGACCATAGCAGATCATGTAGAACATTGAGGAGAATGTGGATTCTAGAACAAGTGTGCTTATGTGGAACTGGCACATAGAACTTCGAACAAAGTCAGGAATTCTCTATTACTTAAAATCATAACATGGGTTCATCAAGGTTGTAACCTTCTGCCATACTCTTAAGTCTTTATGCTGAGTAAATAAATCAAGAAATTTGATTATAGGATGAAGAATACAGAATCAGATGAAGTCTGACTAACAACCTGTAATACAGAGAAAAGACTAGCTTGCTTCTTGGAAGAAAGGAGGATTTGAAGCACTAGCAAATGAAAATCAGAGACTGTAGTCTTCATTATAGATTAAAACTCAATAAAAGACTAACATTTTCACAATTGAATCAATAGATAAATCATGATAAACAGAGAAGACACTGAAGGTGTCATATATTTCATTTTGCTTGAATCCATAATCACCAATCAACCTTCACACAGCCTACAATCAAATTACAGATTGCACTGAGCAAATCTGAAGCACAAGATCTCTTTAAGTCTTTAGAGAGTAAAAGTAATTGAGGACTGAAATCTTCAATTGCCTCATATGTTTGGGAAATATGAACAATAAATTTGGATGATTGTGGAATTAATGGCTTGAGAATGGGATTTTGGTGAAAAATTTGAACATACCATGGATTTACAGAAGAACAAACAAATCTGTCTAGAAAGTAGGTTAGCCAGAATGTTTCCTAGAATGGGAAGGTGAGCCTTCCTCTCACATATTTTAGACACATTGTCAGGAGAAACGGGCCACTGAAGTTGGAAATCATGGCTGGTAAGTGAGGATCAGTGCAATAAAAAAGTCCCTCTCCAAGCTGGATTGACACAGTGGGAGCAACCACTGGCTCATGCATAACAATCATCGGGGTGGTTCTTCTTGTCATACATACATGTGTTGCGATGAGTTGGACCTGACTAGAAGGACCCAACACTAACACCAACAATATCTAAGATATATTATTTAGCTTTATCTGTAAGTTTTGGTTTTTATATTTAAATATTACTGATTGCTACTATAATAACTGCCAGTTCTAAGAACTTTTAGATTACTGTATCATTTTTACTTACCTTTATTTTTCACTCCTACAAAATGAGTTTTAAGACCATGATAATTGTATGTGTATGTTTTTCTTGAGTATAATCATATATCTCCTATCAATCACCTCTTAGGAACATTTTTCACCATTCTCCCTCAGCATCAGTACAGCCAAAGTGAACATACTGAGCCACAGACATGATTATAGTATAGTAGTAAGAATTCAAGGATTATTTATATCATTAAAGTGATAAATATTGAATTCAACAACTTATGAATTTTTATATTATAGCAATTTCTTCATGTTTTGCCCAATTTACATTACCCATACACACATAGATGGATTAAAGCTTTATGAACAATATGTAACTATAAACATGTTTACACTAAATATTGAAATGTTATGAATATAAATTTAACCCAAATTGTATTTTGAGTGCTAGCAAATATTGAGATACATAGATATAAATATTATAAAGGAGTGCATTGTTCTTTGTAGGTGTGATCTTTCCAAAGGAATAATCTGGAAAAATGTATTTTGTGCTATCAAAATTTATTTTTATTTTATTTTTATATAGTCTGTATTGTCAATTAGATACATCATTCCAGATTGATATTTGGAAGAAATTTCCACAAACTATCTCTTGGTTACACATAGTTCAACCTTAATTCTCCTCCATCACTCACATATTTTTAGTGTTTCATGCTTTTGAACATACAAAAATACAACACGAAAAATTATGTTGTACTTTTATATCATAAGGACAAGTGAGTCCTAAGTGCATCAATAGAAGGAAGCGATATTCTTGGAATCTGTCTACATCAGTTTGATTTTGAGTTAAGATCACACAGAAAGGATTCTGAATGATATGGGGCAATTAAACCCAAATTAATTTTTTTTTGCAACTCAACATTTAGACTAAAACCTTTTTGTATTTATCCCAATACCACACTGAAAGCAAGTGTGACAAAGGGAAAGTCAATGTAAAAGACAGAACTCTGCTAACAACAATTAAAATTACTAGGAAGAAATATTAGATTTTACAACATGAATTTGCATGTGTAAGCATATGCATATACATATATATGTGGGTGTGTACATATACATATATATAAAGTGACACAGTAGTTAAATACTAGCTATTAAGCAAAAAGTTTGCAGTATGAATCCCCAGAAGCCCTACTGAAGAAAGATGTGGTGTTCTGCTTCCATTAAAATTTCAAGCATGATCAAATCTAAGGCTATATATGGTAGCCATTAAGGGGCGAGGGGAGGCAGATGGTGATGTGTAGAAAGAGAAGGGGGCACTAAACCATCAAAGGGGAGCATATTGTTTATATCTCCACAGGGAAAGAGGGACCAAACTTAAACCTGGAGACCCACCATGTGAATGCAGCACGACAGCATGGAGTGAAGAACCAGTGGAGGGACCTGAGAATACAACCCCAACCCCAACTATAGAATCAGCCACCTCTCTATCAGAGGAATTTGCCTTGGAGGCCAGCACTGAAGCTGAAGCTTGGGGAGTGAGATATGCCTGACCAGAGCACATGAGAACAAATGAAAGGGAGGAAGAAAGAATGACATGCATCCTGGCCCACCGAGCCTTCAGGACAATAATCCCACTCAGAGCAGCTACTGCACAAAGAGGACTGCACGGCCGGCCCCATTATGAAATATGGCTACCCTTGCTGACTCAAGGCCTATCAGGGCCAGGAAGAAGAAGCGGGGTGAAGATTATATCCTGTCTGACACAACTACACCAATGCAAAACACTAAGAGTGTGCAACAGATTGTAGAGTCACAGATGGAGTGCCAAGGATATACTTTGGGGCCAGGGTATTGGCACCCCATCTGACTGAACCAGGGTTCATTCTAGGAGGTCAACTACAGATCTTGAACTTTATACATGTTTTTATATTGCTATTATTTTTATTATTCTGTTACATATTGTATAGTACATTGAGGGGGTTTCTTGCTGTTGTTATCATTTTTTATCTGCTTAAGTTGCTCCATTTTAGGAGACTTTTCTTGTACATATTGCTACCTCTATAGGTCTATCTAGACAAGATAGACTGGACAAAGAGGTTGTAGGCAAAAATTACTGGACTGATGGTTCCAAGGTAGGGGACATTGAAGAGGGGGAGGAAGGGGAAAGGTGGTGATGTCGACCAGCCCAGGAAAAAGGGAATAACAATTGATACAAATGCAGGGACAAGGTGGGTGAGAGAAGTCCAATAGGGATTGATTGAGACTAATGTAACAGGGAAAAAATACTGAAACCCAAATGGAGAGTGAGCATGATAGTGGGATAAGAGGGAAGCAAATGGAAATAGAGGAAGGAACTGGGGGATAATGAACATTTATAGAGGTTCAAATACAGATATGTACATAGGGACATATATTTATAAGTGAGGATGGGGAAAGAGATTAATGTGTATACTTAGAGGGTTAGTAGTAGGAAAACAGATGGGCATTGGACCTCCACTCAAGTTTCCTCTTGGGTCAAGAACACTTTGTTCTATTAAATTGGCATTCCAAGATGCTCACCTTTCTGACATGATCACTGAAGACAAATGTGTGCATAAGCAAAGGTGGCGAAGAAAGCTGATGGTGCCCGGCTATCAAAAGATGGAGCGTCTGGGGACTTAAAGGCTTGAAAGTAAACAAGCAGCAATCTAGGTCAGAAGCAACAAAGCCCACATGGAAGAATCACACTAGCTTATGGAATCATGAGGTGTCAAAGGGATGAGATATCAGGCTTCAAGAAGTAAAAGCATACCATCGCATGCTCACTTTCCTGATATGATCGCTGAGGACAAATGTGTGCATAAGCAAATGTGGTGAAGAAAGCTGATGGTGCCCGGCTACCAAAAAATCTAGCATCTGTGGTCTTAAAGGCTTAAGTAAACAAGTCGCCATTCAGCTCAGAATCAATAAAGCCCACAAGGAAGATCATGAGGTGGTGAAGGGATCCGGTGTCAGGCATCAATGAGCTAAAATTATATTATTATTATTATATATTATTATTAATGAGGGGAGTACAGATTGGGGACCCAAAGCTCATCAATAAGTGAGGTGACATCCTTTTGCAGAGGGGTTATAAGGAGGAGATGAGCCATTTAAGATACAGGGTAGGAACTATGAAATATGCAACCTTCTTCTAGTTCCCATGCTGCCTCCCACCCACTATCATGACCCCAATTCTACCACATAAATACAGCTAGACCAGGAGATGTACAGTGACGTTGGAAACATGGGAAACCTAGGATAGATGATCCATCAAGTCTAGTAATAGGAGTGGTAATACCAGGAGGGTGGAGGGATGGAGGAATAGAAAGGGAGAACCAACTTCAGAGATCTACACGTAACCTCCTGTCTGGGACACGTACAACAGGGAAGTGAGTGTTGGGACACATTGTACAGTGTACAGGATGAAAAAAATAATTTGTAAATTACTAAGGGTTCAAGGGGAAGGGGGAGAGGAAGGGTAATATAGGGAGCTGATAATAGGGGCCCGGAGGGAGGGAGAATGTTTTGAGAGTGATGATGGCAATGGATGTGTAAAAGTGGTCTGCATACAACTGATGTTGTTAGGGATTGTGATGGGAGTTGTATGGGCTCCCAATAAAATGATTCACTAAAAAAAGGGGGGGGGAGGGGAAAAGGGAGTTTTTTTTTAAAGGGGAGCTTGTACCAAGGGCTCAAGTGGAAAATGTTAGGAAATGTATGTGGCAACACTTGTGCAAATGTGCTTGATACAAATGATGTACTGAATGTTGTAGTAGCTGTAAGAGCCCTCAATAAAATTATTAAAAAGCAAAAAAAATTTCAAGCATGAAAACTGTCCTACTTTATCCAAGAGGGTCTCTATGAGTCAGAGTTAATGGAAAGGCCATGGATTTTGCTTGGTTTAGACCATTCATGAAAAAATTCCATTATATATATATATATATATATATATATATATATATATATATATATTCAATGGATAGAGATTTACTTTAAGAGACAGGCAGGTTACTTTCCCACAGCTGCACTTCAGGTAATGATGAAAGTACAAAGACAAAAGTAAAAATGAACTCTGTCAAAGTCAAAATGTCTATTTTACGATGCATAACAACCAGGGCAAAATAAAATCATTGAAAAACTGCAACCCTTCCCTATATATGATGATGCTACCTATTGATATAACTATTGATATAGTTGTGAGAATGTCGGTTTTCTTTACAATGAGTTGTAATCCATACTGAAGGACATAAACCTTGATATTTACCAGAAAGTGCTTCAAATCTTCCTCACTTTAATCAAGCAAGTTTTTATCATCTCTTACTCAAAGGTTGTTAATGAAACCTCCAATGCAAATCATCCAATTCCCATATGAACTAATGAATAATATAAAACAAATTCGGTGACAACTGAAAGAAGAATATCAATTCAAGTGGACCTGGTTTTCCTCATAGAGAAAACTCCTATGCCAACTGATGCATGAGTCGAATTGATTTGCCTATCAATCCACAACTCCTCAGGTTAGGCCAATATTTGCTTCAGAAAAAGAAGCGGGTAAGACATATCTGCCAAAAGTTAACATGCCAAAGCTTAAGCAGCAATGAGTCTCCTTGGGAACACTTACTCTGAACTACTTTTTAACTATAAAAACAAAAATTGGGTACCATATGCTGCTCTGCAAATTAAAACAATGGAAAGAAAATGTTAACAGTTTGTTGCTGAGTCTAACTTACAGGGATTCTAAGTACAACAGAATGGACAAAACACTGCTCGGTTTTTCACCAGACTCACAATTGATTTCCATGCTTGAGCCTATTGTTGTAGCCATGACGAAGAGGTATATTGCCTGTATATCTTCAAAGCCATATCTATTTATTCCTGGTACTTTCATTATGTCTCAAGCACCACAGTAAAATGCCTCATTTCTTCTTCAAACTTGCTTATATAATGTTCATCTTTCTAGTACATATAAGACGAATGCAGATACTAAGAATGTGTCAGGTGAAGTTGAGTCTAAAAAAAAAAAGGACATCTTTGCTCTTCAGCACTGTAAAGAGGTCTAGTGCAGCCAATTTGCATACTGCGTTACGTCGCTGCTTCCTTGGGCTTTGGATTGTGACTGCAAGCAACATAAAACCAAAACAACCCCCTCCAAAACAATCAGATTCACTTTTACTGAGTCACTGCTGACTCATGGCGACAGCATGTACATTTCTGAAACTCTAACTCTGTGAGAGAAGAAAGCTCGACTTTCTCCTGCGAATCTGCTGGTGGCTTCAAATTGATCACCACGGAGATCACAGCCCAATGCATAACACAACCAGGGCAAAAAAAAAGACGTTGAAAAATTACAACTGCTCACTCTATATCATGATGCTACCTATGGATATAGTTGTGAGGATGAAGGGTTCCTTTACAATAAGTTGGAATCCATACTGAAGGATATAAACCTTGATCTTCACCAGAAAGTGCTTTAAGCCGTCCTCCCTTTCGGCAAGCAAGATTTTATTATCTGTTCCTCAAAGCTTGTTAGCGAAACCTCCACTTCATATGCCACATGCTTCTTCATATAGTCTAGCTTCTCGGATTATTTGCTCAGCATCCAGATTGAGAAACAACCCTGGCAACCCATTTGCTACTGCTAAACCATGCAACATTCCCTAGTTCTGTTTGCCCAACTGCCTCTTGATCCATGTACAGATTCCACATAAGCACAATTCATTCTGGCACTCTCTTTCTTCTCCAGGTTATCTAAAATTTGTTATGATCCACACAGTCAAATGCCTTTTCATAATCAATAAAACATCATTTCTTTTAACTACTTTAAGATCAAGCATAAATTCCAGAGCCTCTTCTAAACATCCACTTTCGTCTTTTCCATATTGCTTTCATATAGATGATGTTCTTGATGACATCCAATAGCTCATCAGTTTTTGTTTCTCATTAATATACAATGAGTCAAATATATTATTGAAATATTCCCTAAATTCAAGTGGGACATACTCAAACTCTTTTTATTATTTTTACTTTTTGGCTCTCATAGACTTGTTTTAATGATCTTACACTTCAGCTTCAATTTGCATATGACTAATTGATGGTCTATTCCAGAGTAACATCTGGCCTCCTCCCATCTATGTAGTCAATTTGATTTCTGTGTATTCCTTGTGGGTAATCCATACACGTAGTCATCATTCATGTTGTTGAAAATTATAATTGTGATGAAGAAATTTTGGGAATTGCAACACTCTTTCATGTGATATTCAGCTTTATTGCTAGCACTTAGGATAATTTTACTCACACCTGTGTTCTTTTCCTTTGTTTCCAACTTTTGCATTCCAATCATTAGTAAGTATCCTCACACCTTGATGGAAATGTAATACAAACCTAATTTTAGCAGTTAAATATAAACTAAGTTATGCTCACATAACATACAGTACAAGCACACCAACCACCATTCATGATCCAAGTTTATTTCTCTTTGACAGTATTGTCCATACCAAGTCAAACATATCTCTGTTTCATGCACAGTCATTGTGGAGTCCAGGTTGATGGAGTTGTTCTAAAGTAAATTACCAGTCGTTTTGGTAGTGCTCAAAGGAATTGGCTAGCTCTTAACTATGTGCTTGAAAAGGGCATACCACCTGCACCTGTATTTTATTTGCACAAAAATGTAAGATCACTTTCAAAATAAAAATGTCACCCTTTCATGCAAAGAAGTATTCCATGGACAGAAATTGGAAGATTCAATAGAAATTAATATAATCTATAGCACTGCTAAACTGTGTCATATTTTTGCTGTGATATTTGCTCATCCTTCAAAAATACATGTCCAAATAGGTTTAGAATAACCCAACCTGTTTTGTTTAAAAAGTCCACAGTTCTTAGTAGCTTGAGTCCTATAAATATGCAATATTTGATTGGCAATTTTAAACTTTACAACATCCTTTAGTCATTATTTCACTATTTCTAAATAAGCTATAGAAATTTGAACCCATGAACTTAAATCTTAAATGTCCCTCTTCTTATGATTAATCCATATTACTTTCATTTCTAAATTTAAGAAAAGAAATACCATCTAATTTTTTTCTCCCTTCCCCGTTGGAAGGATTCTAATTAGCTTTGGTAAACTAACTAGATCTATTTTGTGAATGTATTAATTCACCTGTATTTCCTTCCTATTCTTTATTTTCTTTGCTTATTTTCAAACTGTCTTCCTCAGGAAATTTTGTTCTTACTAATTATTCATTATTAGCAAACCCAGATAATTCCTTGCCTGCTGATCTGCTGCTATATTTCTTCAGGCAGGTTGTTGCCCACAGGCTGTTACTGTACTTTCACATAGAATCCTGAATGTAATTTTCCGAAATCACTCGTTCTTATACTCTCTGCCATCAAATGGATTCCAACTCACAGAGGCCCTACAGTGTAGAGTAGAAGTGCCACTGTAGGTTTTCGTGATTACAAATCTTTAGAGGAATAGAACAACCTCATCTTGCTCTTGCAAAATGATATGTTTGAATTTCTGACTTGTGGTTAGCAACTGGCATATGCCACAAGGGCTCCTGTTTATGTACATTATATAGAATGTTAATTTAACAACATATGAAGTGGTTTATGAAAGCTCTATGATGTCCTACATTGCATGAAACTACTTCAGTAAGAGAAAAAATAAGTGGCCACAGAAAGCTACAATGAATTTCTAGGACTATGAAATCTAGTGAGGGACACTATTAGCACTATCATTCAGATCTGGAAATAATTTGGATAGTGTTTTATCTTTCCTTTACTTCAAGATTGGGCATGTCTTTCTTTGAAGTAGAATCTCTATTTCCACCCCTTGCTTTGTTGTATTTGATCCACACTCACCCTGTTAGACCATGCTCTGTGTGTGCAGACTGGTCCCTACTTGTCCTTTTGTTTTCTGGTTGCATCCAGTCAACGGGAGTCAGCAGCAATACACAAAGCTCTGGAATAAGAGAATGTATCAATTCGGTTTATGTCATGCCACGAGCGAACCATGGTTTTGCACTTTAAATTTTTGTATGGAAGTTCTATGTCCCAACTACAGCTACATAGCATAATAATATTATGTATCACTAGTTAGATATTCATAATTTTTATGCAGCTTTTCTAAATAGCCCTATGGTACACAGATTATAGCACTTGGTCATTAACCAAAGGTTGGACATTCAAAACCATCATAGTAAAGCTGTGTGGGTGTCTGTCTGTGTAAAAATTTATAATATTGGCTGGGCCTCCTACTCCCACCAACTGAGGACAGTGATGCCCCCCCCCCCAAAAAAAAAAGAAAAAAATTATAATATTGAAAACTCTATGGAGCAATTTTATTCCCTTGTATGTGTATCTGTTAAAATCAACTCAAAGACAGTAAGGTGCTTTACTTTTCTCTTTTCCCCCTGAATCATTGCCTTGTTGGGATTCCAAAGCCCAGCCATGCTCCTGGGGAGCTGCTGCTGGATTTGAATCGCCGACCCTGTGGGTTGCAGTCCCACACACAACCACTGCGCCACTAGGGCTCAGCAATAGTAAGTTCTTTTTAGGTTACATAAACTTTTGTTATTGATGACATGATGATTAACAACTTCTTGATTTCCTTAATTATCTCTGTATATTTGTAAGTCATACCATCCCTGGGACACTTAATTTTCACTTTAGAGAGTGCATCTCTTTTATGACTGACCCTGGCTGATACAAGATGTGTTAATATCATTTCAATGAAGGAGAAACATTAAAATATATTTTTTCAATAGTTCTTTTTAGGGGGAAAACAATCTTCCTTGCCCCAATATTTGGTTGTTTCTATGTGTACATCAGTTAAGGATTTTGTGGTAACTGTGACAATGTATAGGTTGTTGGCTGTTCTTATTTGGTGCAGTTGGGTCAGTGGTGACTAATAGCAAGCAACCCTATGTACACCAGAAACAGATTCCTCACAGTTGTACTTATCTTTGAACCCCAAGTAGTAGCCACTGTGAAAACTCAGCTCTTCCCTTTTTGCTACCACTCAATTTAGCAAATATCCTTCTCCAGGGACAGACAGTCCTGAAAACAGGTGCAGAATGAAGGAGGGAAACTCTCATCCTCTTTGCCTCTTAAGGGCATTCCAGCTGTCTTTCAAGACAGATCTGCTTGTCCTTTTGGCAGTCCATGATACTTTCAATATTCTTGACAGTACTATAATTCAAATGCATAGATACTTCCTTAATCAATGTCCATTTTTTACATGGATATGTGGTGCTTGAACATACCATCACTTGGGTCAAGTATAACTCATTCCTTAGAGTAACTTCTTGCTTTTCAACACCTTGAAGAATTTTTATGCAACAGATTTACATTTGATCTATTGACTGCTATTTACATGAGTATTATTTGAACTCAAAGGGAAAAAATCATTGTCTATTTCAATTTAAGATCAAACAAAACTCAAACTCACTGTCATGAAGACAATGTTGACTCATATCTATCCTTGTGGATTTTTAAGACTCTCACTCTTTCTGGGGGTAGAAAGTCCAATCTTTCTCCACAGAGCTACTGGTGGTTTCAAACTTTCAAGTCTGCAGATTGCAGCTCATCTCAGCCTAATTGCAACCACTAAACCACCAGGGCACCTTTGATTAGAGATGGAAAATTTGCACCAATGTTCTGATAATAGTGAGAGGGTGAAGGTAAATTTGGCTAAAAATAAACAAAAATAAATAGACAAAATAAAATGAAAATTTTAGTTGGCACAATTCTGACTTAGAGTAGACCCTATGTGACAGAATGAACATGTCCTATAGAATTTCCAGAAGGGTAAATTTATACAGAAATAGGCTGCCATATCTTTCTCTCAAGAATTGATTGGTTGGTTCAAACTGCAGACCATTTATTAGAAGTATGATACTTTTAACAGATGTGCTGCCTGAGTCCCTATTTGATTAAAGGAGTCAAACTGATTATAACGCAATTTAAATTGCCAGGTTTCAACAAGGTGATTAAACACTGGAGCACTCACTCCTCTATGCCAGGAAATGTAAAAGACAGTTATTTGGCCAGCTGACTGGGAGAGATTCACATTTATGACCAACCAAAGAAATATGACCCAAACTAAAGAAAAATTGAAATTGATATTACATTCAAGGAAATTTTTCTTTAAGGTCATCCAACAGTGATTGTAGCAGTTCATTGACAGGGGACTGCCAGATATTCAGGAGAGAATCAGAAGAGGATGTGGTACAGAGATATTATTGCTGATATCAGATGTATCTTAGATGAGAGCAGAGAATACTAGAAATATATCCATTTGTGCTTTATTCATTATACCGAAGCATTCAACTGTTAGGACCATAATAACCCAACCTTGGGGAAAAATGGAAATTCTGAACACTTTCTTGTACTGCAAGAGGCAATGTGGAGACAAAATAAGGGAATAATGCATGGTCTAAAATGAGGAAAGGTTTGTGTCAGGGTTGTGTCCTCACACCATACATTCAAACTCTAGGTTGAACAAGTAATCAGAGAAACTAGATTATATGAAAATACAGAATCAAGATCAAAGGAAGACTTTTTAATCTTGATATGCAGATGACACAACCTTTTTTGCTAAAAGTGAGGAATAGAAATGCTTTCTGATCAAGTTCAAGTGTCACAGCCTTCAGCATGGATTAGAACTCATTTCAAAGAAGACTGAAGCCCTAATAAATCGACCAATGCATACCTGAGATAAATGGAGAAAGGTTTGAAGTTATCAAGGATTTTGTCTTGCATGGATCCATGATCAATGTTTATGGAAACTGAAGTCAAGAGACCAAAAGATGTATTGCATTATGTAACTATGCAGCACCAGACTTCTTTAGAATATTGAAAAACAAGGATGTTGCTTTGAGGGTTAAGGTACACCTGGCTGAAGCCATAGTATTTCCTATTGTTTCATATGCATGTGAATGTTGGACTCTGAGCAAGGAAGACTGAAGGAAACTGTGCTGAAGAATGACCATGGACTGCTAAAAGGACAAACCAATCTGTCTTGGAAGAAGTGTGCCCAGAGTGCTCCTTAGAGGCAAGGCAAGTGAGATTTCATTGTACTGACGTTAGGCATATTGCTGGGAGAGACCACTCACTGGAGAAGGCATCATGCTTGATAAAGTGATGGGGCAGAAAACAACAGGAGAGCCCTCAACTAAAGTGGATTGACCCAGTCACTACAACAATGATCTCAAGCATAGGGACAACTGAGAGGCTGATGCAGGACTGGGAAGTGTTTCCTTCTGTTCTCTGTAGGGTAACCATGGGTTGGAGAAGTCTCAAGAGAATCTAACAACAGAGACTTTTCCTATTCAATATTTGAAATATACCTATACCAAGTGACTATTTTTATTTATCTGTAATTTAAATTTGACCAAATGTTGTGTACTGTACTTTAATTAATCATTCTTAATTCTCAATTTCCTTTATTGAGAAGTAGTTTCACACAGTATTTAAATTGTTTAGCTAACTGGTACCAGACCGAATAGGTACAAAGTATAGTTTTAAATTTAGCTAAATGTGTAAAACTAGAAGAGTCATTTCAGGCCCATGAGTTTCAAAGATTTCATATTAAAATAGGTAGAAGGAGTTTAAACTTAGACACCAAATTGGATATTAAGTGAGTTAATATATATAATCTAATATAAAATATATTGATCTATTATATATACACATTATATAAAAATGATACTCCAATATTTTGCTCTCACTATGTGTTCAAATAATGTTAGATATTATCATAATTATACTTATTAAATACATGCAGTTATATTCATCCAACATCCTCAATACATATACCCTCACAGAATGCTATAGAGTAGTTGAACATAAATACTACCTAAAATATTATATTCTAATATACTGGGCACATATAAATCTAGTACACTGGAAATACATTTCAGGTATATTATGAGATAAAATTTACTGGCAGAATATTACAGAGAATTTGTACATCGAAGAAACTGAACAGAGGACTAGTTTATACTGATGATGAAATTTATATTAGACTAAGAGGAAAGAGAATATGATTTGGACTCATGAAGAAAATAAAATTGTTACTAAATGTCTGCCTAAAATGTAAGCTCACTAATATTCTCTCCAAATGTGCTACTGAGTTACAAGAAGATTGGAAAATGATGATATATGAAATTTAAACAAGCAAAAAACAAATATTTTGAAGGAAGTGAGTAATATTGTAACAGGCAGTGTGCCTTCAAAAAGGCAGCATAATAGTTCATGTTTCTCCACTTATTTCATATTGTCAATATCTTCTGTTATATCTTTTAGAATATTATAAAGATAATTTTGAATCTTTGCCATTTTCCCCCTAGCATTTGCTTCTGATGAAATTGGTAAGCCAATTATTTGTTTTTCTTTTGAAAATAGTTAGACTCCTCTAAAGGATATTTGGTGCAATCGGGCCTATATATCAAGCTGCTAACCTAAGTTTTGTAGTGCAAATACATCAGCTGCTTCTCAGCGAAAGGTGAAGGTTCCTGTTGCTTCAACATGTACATCACTGGAGTCTTAGACAGGTGGGTCTACTTTGTCATGTACTGTCCCTGTGAGTTAGAATTAGTGCTATGACTGTGAGTTTGAGTATGAGTATATGAGGGGGGTACACCCCAAAATCAGAATTCTGTTTCAAAGCTATGTATTTAATTTATTTTTACAAAACAACCTTATCACCTCCAAAGTAGTCTCCATTACACTAAAACACATTTGTCAAATCTGTGATTCATTCTTGAAAACAATTTTCAGACTCATCTGTTGGATGGCTGACAGCACCCCCCTAATTTTCTGTCTCCATCTCTTCTACATTGTCAAATAACTGTCCTTTCATTTCCCTGTTCACTCTAAGAAATGCAATGAATCGGCACAGAGAGAAGTCAGTGAGTAAGGTTCATGGAGCAAGGGAGGCATGCTGTTTGTTGCCAAAAGCTGATGCACTGAAATGACTGTGTGGTGATGAAACCAGTTCCCTGTCTACCACAAATCAGGCACTGTTAGGCGATCTTTTTAGTCTCTAAATAGAATCTTAATTAACAGTCTGACCTGGTGGAAGGAACTCCAGAAGCACCCTGAGTGAACATTTTCATTTCCTGAGAAGGTGACAGACATCCAGAAAAAGGTGTGTCATCAATCAGCATTTCACCTTTTTCTAACTGAGAAATCCACTAGTACACTTGAGTTTTTCCCATAGTGCCATTCTTGTAAACTGTGTTCAACATCCTGAGCATTTCTGTCACATTTTCCTAAGCGGGGAAAAAAAATTCCTTGGCCACACACTATTCTCTTAAATCAACCATCACACAAAAAAGAAAGGCTCAAGTGAAACTGCTTTTACGAAAAAATTCACTGTGGCCACAGAGAATCTTTCCAGACAACGCAACTGGGTGCACTAACTCAGAGTAAATTGCTTGATGCTCGCGTGAGGAGGCACGAGGGTGGGGGTGAGGGTGAGGGTGGGGGTTGCTTACTATGAGACCTCTGCACAGCTGAGCTTTTTCCACGATTGTTTTGTTTTGTTTTGCTTTGGGGAGTGTGACCCTCAAATTCCTAAAGAGTCTTTGTCTTTGAGGCAATTTCCCTTGGGAATTTTGTCAATGTTCCTGAAATCTCAGAATGCTCTGATCTTATAATAATTCACTAGAAGGACTAGCAGAACTTATTACTGTATGTGCCCGAATATAAGCCTACCTGAATATCAGCCAAGGTACCGAATTTTACCACAAAATGTGCATTAAAAATGTGCTGGGAAACTCAGCTTATACTCTAGTATGTACGATATATAGTCTTGCCAATTTTTCATTGTTAGTTACCATCCAGTCAGTCCTGGCTCATAGTGATGCTTTGTACAGGAGAATAGAGCACTGACCAGTCTTGTGTCACACTAATAATTGTTGTATTCGAGCCCATTGCTATAGCTACTGAATGAATTCACCTTAGTGAGGGCCATCCTCTTTCCTGATGCCCCTGTACTTTACCAAGTGTCGTGTCTTTTTCTGAGGATGACACTTTCCTTTTCACGTGATAACTATAGGTGAGATTTAATAATGACACACAAGCAGGATGCATGACTGATAAATAAGAATAAAGAAGCAACAGGGTCTGAATGACCCTATGTACAGTTTTTGATGCTCTCTCCCTCTCACAAGGAGTCCCATCTTTTTGGATCCTCTTCCTCCAAAGACAAAGGTTTCAAAGTCCTCGTGTTATCTTTGATCCAGAGACAGTTCTTTAAAAGTCAGTGTTCAGAATTGTTAGTGTTAGCCAGTCACAACAGAGGTCCCTGGGTTGTGAAAACAACTCCTGACCCACAGGTTTGCATTCAAATCCATGTGGTATGGTGGCGCAAGTGTCTGGAGAGCTTCTGTGAACAATGCAGTCAAGGAAGCTAGTCAGCTAATGTATGGAGTCCCAGAGAATCAAGTTGATTATATGATATACGCTTGCTCAAAATTCAAAACTTAGAGAGAAAAATAAATATTTTAGAAGTGAATTTCCCAGGAAGGAGTTGAGAGCCAAACTTGCAAGCAGGCTTAAAAGAAAAAAAAAGCTTCCCACCTGCTCGGTTCGCTGCACATACAGGAAAGGAGCTAACACCATCGTCAGCCTAAGAGCTGCAAGGTTAGGGGTTGATTGAATGCCAGGGTAAAGAAAGTCTCACTACACAAAACAATTATCCATCCATTATGTCCAGGGATAAAACAGAAGACGACACTGTCTGAATGATTGGGAGGAAGTAATTCTCACCTTGTTTTTCTCAACTTCTGCTAAGGGTGAGGCTTTTACGCTGACCTGATTTTACTTTGGAGGGCACTTTGGTCAGAAGGATGAATTGCCACCAATCAGGCAATGCAATGGTGGCAGAAGGGAAAGGTCATAAATCTTTACAAGCTCACTCATATTTTTGTCTTTCTTTTAGAGTGAACTTTATTCCCTCACTTGCACTCCCATAGAAGCTTGAAAATAGTCATCCATTATCGAAGGATTCCTTACAATTTCTCTCTTGCTCTTCATGAGTCTGTGCTGTTGTGTCTGCTCCCCTCACCCCCTACCCAGAGCCCACTAGGGTCTGTCTCCACTCCGGGATCCAGCAGACCTGGTCCCTCAGCACACCAGACAAAAATAGCAAAATTCTAAAACTTAAAAAAACAAACCAAAATAGTGTATTGACTTGTTCAATCTCATGCATCCTCTTATAAACTCCTTTGGGAAATACAGATACAATACAATGAAACACCAAAGGAAAGAAAAATGGACGAACCACCTAAGTAGCGGGCTCATCGCTTTATGGTAGATCTAGTTACTAAATTTTTGTTCTTTTCCCTATGTGGCTTTTGCTTAACTTGGAACCCTAATCTTAGCTTTAGCCTTCACAGAGTCTATTGCTAGGTAATGTGATGTCCTGGTACATCTGGTGAATTGTCTTACAATTCCTAATTGAAATCTGTCGGCAGGGTGGAACAGACCTCAGGGGAAGAATATAAAGTGAGTCCATTTCTGGAATCAAGCCCTGGGGGGATATGCAGAGATTTGATGGAAATACTTAGCAGCAGTCTATGTGATGGACCAAAACTTAGCTCATCAGAGCAAATAACATTTCAGAATAAAAGAGAACTCATCGTAAATATATTATCCTGATATACCAGTATCAGTTGCTGTCAAGTGGAATTGGACTCATAATAGCCTGATGTGTGTCAGAGTAAACAGTTTTAGAGGGTTTTCAATGGCAGATTTTTCAGATGCAGACCACCAAGACCTTTACAGGTATCTATGGGTGAACTGGAATCTTGATACTAGTTCAACCATTTGGGGTAAAGCATTTGCATTATGTTTATTTAACTCATTAAGTAGATAATTCTGCCTTATATAAAGAGGTGCTTCTAGTCCTAACACTTATTTTTAACCTTCACATTTTTATTCAATTCCCCCAGGCTCACTTCTGAGACTTCTGAAGGATAGTAAACTCTAACAAACATTTTTGTAAATGCTTAATGAACTGTTTCATTAGATTATGAAGTGTGCTACTATGCCAACAATACTGCTTTGGGACAACTTAGCCAGAAGCAAATGTTTAGTCTATCTTGTACTAGTTAGCCTCAATCACAGGTCAACTTATTGTTTGCCAGTTAAAAGATCTAAGCAATCAATTACAGTAAAAAGAGCCGGTCAAGAGCGCTGTAGTATCTATTTCAAAAGGAAATGTTATGTCTGGTCCAACAGGAGAAAGAGGAGTGTGATACGGCACTGTGAAGCATATGCTTAGATCTGCCTTTTCTAGCACCCAGCAACCTCACTCTTCAGTGTGGCCAAAAAGAGAAGACAATTATAAAAGGGGGGGAGATGGCTAACATTTTTGGAAAGGTTGAAATCACCCCTTGAAAGTGTTGATAAACAGAGAAGTGTAACCTGGCTAGAGTGGGCTTGTTAGTGAATCCGGGAGATATACAGCTTCTTGCCACACAAATAAATCCCTTCCCATTGAGGAATGCAAAAGAACTGTAGCACCGTGCCCGCAGTATTCTGGCTAGCATTGCTTAAAAGTTCAATTATATCCAGGAGTGAGTGACAACTATCACTGTGAATCAGGCTTTCAAAATCAGGCTTTCCGGCCCATTAGGATGATCCTGATATAAGTTCAAAATGAGAAACATGATTGTTCTGACATGCATTAGGAGAAACTAACCTCTGAAAAGGAGTTCCTGCTCGGTAAAATAGAGACTCAGTGAACGGATTGACACAGTAGCTAACACTGGACTCAAGCATAATAGCAATTGTAAGTCTGGTGCAGGCGTGCACAGCATGCTGTTCTACTTTACTTAAGGTAATTCTATATCCCAGTGGATTCTAGAACGTCCGATAACAACAACAGAACCTTCAACTTCTTCTTTTCTATATGGATTGAAAATAGCTTTTCAATTATAGCACATTTACCCTAATAGGTTTGTTAACAACATGGCAAAATATTTGATATAATTATGTACGGGAGATTCTGAGATATTGAATAACCAAAAATCATGTATCTACTCATTTCTACATGGTAACTCTGAAATTATGATTTTGCTCAATAAGCCACACAAGGTTGATTCGTAAGATGCCTGCAGATCTACAAAACAACAGAAAATTTCACACACCATGACACTTTACATGAAATGCCCCCGTCTGCTAAATGAGAGAAGCAATGAATTATATCGGTCACTGTCAAATAATGAGCAACGAGTTCATCATAATCTGGATTTTAGAGAAGAACTATAATCAATTTTTAACAACTTTTTATAAGCTGTTTAGATATTTTATTTAAATGTCACCCTCTGTGGTGCAGTTATTTTTTCAATTATTTTATTGGGAGCTCTTACAGCTCTTATAGCATTCAATATATCATTTGTATCAAGCATGTTTGTATACAGAGTACCTTATTCATGTAGAAATATTTTCCACTTGAGCCCTTGGTATAAGCTCCTCATTCTCCCTCCCTCCTTTTTTAATGAATCATTTTATTAGGGACTCATAGAACTCCCATCACGATCTATACATGCATCAATTGTATGCAGTTATTTTTATACTCTTTTCTCTCACCATGCCCTGCCCTGTCTCTCCTTCCTTCCTTCCTTCCTTCCTTTTTCTTCATTTTCCAATAATTTTCTGTCATTTTTACAAAGTTTCTAGCATGACTGATTTTAGACTGAAATATGTGTAGTTACCTCAGAAGTGAATGGAGTACACGGATTAAAGATAACAAATGATGATGAAGCCAAGAGAAAAGGAAGTGTGATAGGAAATGATTTTTAAAAGCCCCTCCCATTTTCACTGGATCTATAATTTTACAGCAGTCTTTCTCATTTTCATCTAGTTGTAACTAACTAGGAAATGTATCTTAACATAAAATTCAATTTCAAATAAACAATAATTTGCAAGCGTTATGAAGGAGAGGTACTGACGATACTGGCAAAATGAAAGAGATCAAACCATATTTCATATTTCAAAGCAAAAATATTAAATGCTTGCCTACAGGAAATTAAATAAATTATTTAAAGAAAATTCCTGAGAGAAAACATAGTCTAAATTTGGCAGTTTTTTTTATTTTTTACTTCTTTGACCTGTTAGTATTTTTTATTTGAGCTATTCATAACTTGTGTGGAGGTAGCAGCAAGAATTATGTCCAAGGTTTTTAAAGTTGATAATTAGACATAGAACGGACATCTTAAAAATGCATACCAGTAAGCCAGCACTGTTTCATTATGAATTAGAAGTTGAAGAAAGAGATATGATAAAGACTACAAACTTGAAACTTTCAAATCATAAAGAAATGTTATAACTAACATGTTCCTTCACATATGATTCATTGGATGATTATGACAGTGTTTAGTTTACTGTCTTTTAAGACTCATTGTGAAATTTATTTAATTTTTGCAGAATTCTCTGTCCTTTTTTACTTCAAAGTACTCTACACTTTCCATGTCTACATAATTCCCATAAATCTTATTATAGATTTAGTTGGAGCTCTATAATGATATTTCCTTTTAAAATGAAGTGAGATATTCTGAAGACAATTGATTTATAGTTCATCATTAAACAAGCACTTGAGTAAATAATACATGGGCATACACAATTATTAGTCAGAGTTTAGGTTATGTCTAGCATGGAATTAAATCGAGGAACAAACAAGTACATTTATTTTTACATTTTTCTAGCTTCTCATATTTGAATAGCATAAAAACTCAATAGCAATAGAATCAGTAATAGAGATAATGCATATAAAACCTGCATATACATTTAAATATTAACAAAGATTATATCTCTCCATAGGAAGAAAAAATACAATATGAAAGAAATAAAATTTCTTGTATGTTTAGGATCTGCAAAGATTGAATTTGGGGTGCTGTCAATCTATGCAATCAGTTTTCTGGACCAAATACCCATGCTGAAAGCATAAAATCCCTGTTACTCAAATAAAGCATTGCAAAGCAGACATGGATTCACAAACAGGTGATGGCAGTGGCTCCCTCCATTGTGACCAGAGCAGTGTTTTGTTCACCTCTTATAGCCATTTTTGTTAAAAGAGATTTAGGTTCTCACATGAGCATTCTTGACAAAGATCTACCAAAGGTATTATAGTAATCGGATGCAGAGACATTTAAGGCAAGGACCAAATGCAGACTGACTCAGAATAAGCACAGTCAGAACTTGGCAGCTTTAAAGACACATTAAGGGAGGCATTAAATGAATAGCTTCTTTCTTAAAAAACTCAACTCTTTTCCAACTAGTTGCTGCCCTACACTTTTGATTAAATTATTATCTAGAAATTATAATTTGCTCTAAGCATGTTGTACTTAAAATTTTTTGACTAACCTGTTTAGAGGCAATTAAAATCAAATAATGGGAAATGAGTTCAAATATTATTATTAGTTGGCCTAGAGGCAAGAGGAAAAATACAAAGATAAATAGGTTATTAAATAGAAAAATGAATATTAAAAACTACTGTCAAATCCTGGATTCAGGGGCGGTATTGTACTCTGTCTCATTCAACCATACTATCACAAAACAGTAAGGGTGTGCAACAAAGCATGGAGTTCCAGAGAGAGTGAAAAGGATGTGCTTTGGGGCCAGGTTGTGGCACTCCATCCAACTCAACTGGGGACACTCCTGGTGATCAGCAAACAGACCTTGAACTATTTACAGGTTTTTATTTTGCTATTATTTTTTAACTTATTTATAGATATATTTTTTGAACATGGGTTTTGTGTTATCGTTTTATTTTCTTTGGTTGCTTCATCTTAGGATGTCTTGGGTTTTTTTGTACATATTCTTATCTCTCCTGGTCTATCTAGATAAGATAGATTGGGTGTACAGTCTAGAGGAGAAAACAAGGGACTTATGGTTCCGGTGGGGTAAGGGAAGAGAGGACATGGGATATGGGGAGGAGGAGGAAAAGAGGTGGTGTTGACCAACACTTGGGATAAGGGAACAGCAAGTGATTCAAAATCAGTGACAAGATGGGTGTGAGAGTCCTGATAGGGATTGATCAGGAGTAATGTAATAGAGAGAAAATACTGAAACACAGATGGAGGCTGAGTATGATAGTGAGACAAGAGGAAAGTAAAAGGAAGAAGAGGAAAGAACTGGGTGGTAAAAGGCTTTATAATTGTCTAAATACAGGCATGCACCTAGGTGAATATATTTATTATATATGATGATGGGGAAATATATCTACTTGCATATACTTATAGGGTGAGTGATGAGATAGCAGATGGGCATTGGACCTCTCCTCAAGTGCTTCTTCAATGCAAGAACACTTTGTTCTATTAAATTGGCATTCCATGGGCTGAGCGGCAGTGACATTGTGGTTGTGTGCAGGACTGTGGTCTACTGGGTTGGTGGTTCAAAGCCAGCAGCAGCTCTCCAGGAGCAAGACTGAACCTCCCACTCCCTCCAGGAGGCAGTGATGCCAAAAACTGGCATTCCATGATGCTCACCTTCCCAACACAATCACTGAACACAAATGTGTACATAAGAAGATGTGGTGAAGTCAGGGGATGGTGCCCAGCTATTAAAAGATATGGCACCTGAGGTCTTAATGGCTTGAAGTTAAATAAGTAGGGAAGCAACAAGCCCACATGAAAGAACCTTACCAGTCTGTGAAATCATAAGATGTCATTGGGACTGGGTAACTGGCATCAGAAGGTTCACAGAAACAAACAAACAAACAAACAAACATGTTGGTGAGAATGGTGTGTCTCTTTGTGTGTGTGTGTGTGTGTGTGTGTTAGAATGGAGACCCAAAGTCCATTTGTAGGCAATTAGACAATGGAACCTTCTCCTATGGAAGGATTAAGGGTAAGGGATACGTCAATAATCTGGGTACAATAGAGCACTGAGGGATCACACACTATGCCTCTGGTTCCTTGTGGCTTCCTCACCCTCCACTATCATGATAGCAGTGCTGCTTCCCATTCTAGACTGTACCAGAGAATGTACATACGTATAGATAAAACTGACGAAAAAACTTAAATCTCACAACACATGGAACTCAGGAGCAGGAATGGGAAGAGTGATACCAAAAGGGTAGGGGGAATGTGTGTGGGGGCTGGTGGGGAGGAAGAGGACACTGATCCCAATGATTGGTGCATGACCACATACACCCCTCCAGGGGGAAGAATAATAGAAATCAGAGGGTAAAGGAGACAGCAGTCTCTGGGTGATATGAAAATAATAACAATCTGTAAACTCTCAAGAGGTTACAAGTGTGGGGGGAAGGAAAAAAGAGGAGCTGATCCTAAGGTCTCAATGGAAAGCAAATGTCTAGAAAAGAATGATGACAAAAATGTACAACTGACTCTGATACAATTGACATATGGATTGTAACAAGGGTTGTAAGAGCTACCAATAAAATTACCTTTAAAAGAATAAAAAAGGATGTCTTAAACCTAATATCCTGTTGCTGAGCCTCCTGGGTGCAGGAGTCATCAGTGGTGGTGAGATGAAAAGAATCTGGTGCAGAAGAGGAGCAGAGACAATTGGACAGTTTACTCGGTTTTCTGGCTCGGAGATGAAGAGAGTTGAGAGCCTTCAGGCAAGAGCTTTCTAGGCTGGTCCAAGGACAAATAATGACAGAGCTGAGCCCCTTTGCTGGAAGGAGGGAATGCATTTGTGCATATAACCAGGAAATCGAAAGGAAAATTTAACATTTGCCCAAGCTGGGTAGATGTCAAGATGTCACACAGTTGAGAGATTGTCTTGATTGAAGCACTGCAACCTGAACATCTCTGAATCTGAAACCTACCGGTGCCTTGTTCAGTAAGCCCCTAAATAGTGTCAGAATTGGAAAAGTAATTGTAGGGAAGAAGCATGTCTGAACTCCATCTCATGAGAGGCAACATGGAATGGTCATTGCTGGGGATATTCACCCTTCCCCAATCCTTGTCACCTTAGAAGAGGTTAGATGCCAACCCAGAGATTTTTAAAACCTTCTCTGGTTTAAGTAATTAGAAAGTAATTATTTTTTTTGCAATTTTGTCAGCCATGAATTAAGAGTAGAAAAGCAATCTGGGGCTTAAAGAATGAATTTGCTCAGCAATATGTAACTGTAGACATAAGCAGGCGACAGATGGACAACCTTTAATAATAACCCAAATAAATGTTTCCTCCCCCAACCCCCAATATCATGATCCCAATTCTACCTTTCAAATCTGGCTAGACCAGGGGATGTACATTGGAACACATAGGAATTGGAGACATAGAGAATGTGGGACAGATGATCCCTCCAGGGCGAGTGGATAGAGTGGCGATACCGAGAGGGTGGAGGGAAGGTGGAGTAGAAAGGGGGAATGATGACAAAGATCTGCATATAACCTCCTTCCTATGGAATGGACAACAGAGAAGGGGATGAAGGACAATCAGACAGGGCAAGATATGACCAAATAATAATGGTCTATAGATTATCAAGGGTTCATGAGGGAGAGGGGAATGGGGAGAGAGGGGAAATATGAGGAGAAAATACTAAGGGCTTAAGTAGAAAGAAAATGTTTTGAGAATGATGATGGCAAGTGTACAGCTGTGTTTTGAATATAATAGATGCATTGATTGTGGTAAGAGTTGTATGAATACCCAATAAAATGATTTTAAGATATTAATCAATTTGTGTCTTTGATTAAACATGGCTCTATATTTTGGTATTGATAAAGCCATATTTTCTAGTTCATCTCCAAATTTCTTCCCCCATTTCATTCTAAAATAATAAAATAACAATGTGAGTACACACACAATGTTTACCAAGAAGCAAGGTATGTGATGCTAATGTATGATCATCACTATAAAAATAAAGATATTTTCTTTGGTTCTCACTTTATAATTTTACACCAGTCATTATACACTGTTTTTTTCTCAAGGCAAATCTAAATTTTGCTGTACACTTACACTTACTTTATTGCATATCAAATCAAGTAATCCCAGGAGCAATTTCCATGGACACATCTTGTTAGAATGCCAAGAAAATAAATCAAGTGAATAAATATAATGCCACAAGAATGACACTTAGAGTCTAGATTGCATCAACAATATCCTAAAATGTCATCTTTCAGCTGTCTATTGCACCTTGTATCACAGAGGGTCTCCAGTCTGTGGGCAATTTTCCACACCATATGTGCACCACAACAGAGGCCCAGAAACAAAACACAGATTAATCCTTGCAAAAGAGCATCCAGCCTATGAATCTCATAACTCTATGCTTTCCAGCTAATGTTGTTTTTTCATTTACATTCTGAAACAATTTGTAAAAGATATTTAAGCAAAGATAAAATAAAAAAGAACCTCTGGACTTCAAACTTTTGAAACCTACTTTGTTAAGAAGAAATATGAATATTTTAAAAATATTCTCAGCCTCCCAAATTCCAAAAGAGTAGTATTTCTTCTGACCATGTCCTAACACATAACTATGAAAATCAAAATAAATTACAATGTTCTGCTTTTTAAGAGAGCATCTGTTTGTTGTCTAGAACATCAGATATTATGTCTTAAAATTCTTTTGGTATTCAACCTCAATATGAAATTCTATAGATCCTTTCTCTTTGCCAATGTGCATGGAAAAGGGGAGGGTATTTTAATAGCAGTCTATTCTTATACCTTTCTGATTATATTTTATTTTCTTATATTATTTTTCTGCAGATCAGACTCTGTATAGACACAAAAGAATTATTTTATCCTCCCCACATTCTAAAGGAAATAAAACAAATAAATACACCACTGTTATATTTACATGGACCAATGAATACCATGCTGAACACAATGTAAACTGAACTTTTCAATACTTTATCCTTCATTGGAGCTTATTAATTCATACTGGTAATATGATTTCATATTAAAAGACTACATTTTTTTATCAACCTCCCATCAGGAAAAACTCAATTATTTCTATTCACAAAATATTACCATCAAATAAATCCAATCAGTGGAAGTAGTCTTGCACTTGTTCCATTATACTTCAATGTTATTTTGTTACTGAGGGAAATAAGAATTCTCTGACTTTGGAAGTAGGCTCTGTGACTTTGATTGGCTGGCATAAGCGTTTCCTAGTTGTAAAATGTGAGATAGACCAAAGGCACGGTGGTAGGCATTTTCTGAGTGAGGATGAACCGCAACTTTATGGAACCTAAATTCTTACTGACAGTGTTAAGAAATTGAGCAAGTAGATGTAAGTTTTTATTCTATAATATAACTTATTGAGATGTACCCAGATTTGATATTGAGGAGGTCAAGATGAGTGTGGAATTAAAAAAAATGAATATGTGGACTGTGGACCTTATTTCTCATGAAAATATACCTTGTATATTGTTCATTTTTACCATTTACACAATTAGGTATTAGGTGATATTTGATACATTCATGCACACACATGCTTGTGGGTAAGTAAGGACTAGTATTACTACTGGTATCACAGTTCATCTATGCACAGATTTTCCCAGACAAATATATTTAAATATATATCTATAATCAGTAGTGATTACAAGCAAGTTCTGTCAGTATTATATGTCTTAGTTAGGTAACCGTAACAAGTACATTCAAACCAATGGTTTTGGAGGAAATTTGCTGATCCAGTTATTGACCAGATTTTAAGGTATTGAGGTTAACTCAGAACGTTAGGCACACTTTTCTGTTAGGGATTATTTCATAAATTTTCTCACAGGACACAGGCTGATCATGGTGGCTTATTGGATGGATATTTTAAGAACATAGGGAGCTTCAATGGTAAGAAAAGTGTCAAGGGATTTTTTTTGTCATTCTCATAATGCATATTCAATTTCTCAAAATTTAGCAAGCACTTTCTTATGAGAATTACCTTGAAAACCTAATCCCATTCACTCTACACCTCTGATTTTTACCCTTCAAATTCCATTCTTGTTTCCCAGAGTCAAAAATTGGAAAAACTCAATGCCAACAAATTATTTCAGACTCACAAAATACAATATATAAGTACAAGGAAACAGAGCACCTCATCTTTCTCCCTCAAAACAGCAAGTGGATTTGAACTCCCAACCTTGTGGTCAACATTACATTTACTCAACAGC